>JAJOZX010017128.1:0-44062 GCA_023014485.1 Bathynomus jamesi
ATAAATTTATTGACATTGTTAAACGATATTAATAAGTTTTCCTAATGGAAAAACTTATTTTCAAGGGGGTGATGCGGGTGTAGTAATGCTTAGTTAAGATTATAAATTCTGTTTAATTAAATAAGATAATGTTTAATATAAATTTACTAAAAATTGTGATGATTACGCTATAAAGTATGGTTGTTAAATTTGAATTGTTTAAAATGGGTAGGGTTGGTAATCCTAAATAGGCCCGGAGAGTGGACTATACCTATAACGGTTTTCAGTCTTGAGGTAGACGCGATACGCGTAAGATTTAGAGTCATGTGATCTTAAAGTTAAATTGTTTTGCGCCTTCTCCGACCGAAATATATTTAGTAATATTTCATACTCGCATATCCCCTAATTAACTACACCATTTTCGAAATTAATAAAACGTAACAAGTGTTAATAAGAGTATTAATTAACCTCCCCCCCTTCGTTTTGTAACGGTCTTTTAGAGTCAGGTCTAGGCGCGCTACCATGATATATATATACGATACGGCAAAAAAAAAAGTGTAGAGAAACAAAGCGATAAATGAATAAAGAGCAATAGAGATATAGTAAAGTAGAAAGAAGCGTAAATTAATAATGAAGAAAAGATATAATAATAAACCGTTCACTACAAAAGAATGAAGCCTTGAAAAGTGAAACCTATATTTTATAAAATGTAAGGTATTGAATGAATAATTCCTTAAAATATGGAGATCCAATGACGTCATCACGCAGTAGATTACGCCAAATAACAAGTAAACTGGTATCATTCCAATTTGGGATATGGTGTAGTTTGGCTTAAACTTGGTGCTACTAATCTTGAATAGAAACATTAGGCCAAGGGCGTGGCAGTTTACTAACTGCTTAGCACTTGGAAGCTGTTATTAGGGGTCCACTGTCGTATGAGGCACCTCAGCCTTAGATGAAGTAGCAATACCGAGAGAGTGAGGTCCCCACGTAGACTGCTAGGCCCAACTTAATAACAATTTTGGTAAATCTCTAGTTTAGCGGAGTCAATTTAATGGCGCCAAAAATTTCTACAACCTATCTCGTTTACATTCGAGGAAATTAATATATTAGACTAGGACGTGAAGTGCCATTTTTTTTTATTAAGTAAAAAAATCGAGAAATTGTGCTAAATTTTTTAATTATGAATTTAAAATATTCATCCGTGAGAATGTAAACAAAAATAGGTCGAAGAATTAAGGCACATTTTCGCGTTCACGTAAACCTAACTAACGAAACCTAACCTATGTCCAATAAAAAATACAATTAAAATCGTTCACAAATTGTAACTAAACTTAAATCATGATTTTGACACGGAGAAATAGCATCCATTAGCGACAAAGACTGTGGATAAAGTGCCTTCTGAAAGTACTTAAACGTATTTGCTTACATACAGCCTTATTACATCTTTAGCGAAGTAAAGTAGCACATATTTAAAATATTTATAAAAAAAAATAACTAAGCTACTTTACTAACAAAGTTACCCAAATTGAAAACATAATGGACTATAAATTAAAGGCAACTTGTTTATCCACAGTGTCGAATTAGAAAGGGTAGAAACCCTTCAGCGTAATATACATATATCTATCACAGATATATGTCAGGGGTACTGAGTATTATCGAGGTCAATTATTTTAACTGTCAGAGAAATAGAAGACTCGAAGGGAGACGTGTTTCGGAAAGCCCCAAAACAACGTTCATAAAATCAAAGACTTCTTTGACACACCTGTGCTCTCTCACGCAGAGAGAGAGAGAGAGAGAGAGAGAGAGAGAGAGATATGCAATCACTTGTTAACCCTATGTTGCCAAATACAGTATTCAAACGGTTATCAGTGATCCACTTAACCGTAAAGCGAGTTAACCGCGATTTGATAATTGTTATCATTGTGCACTTATCCGTGATCATGACAGAGTTAACCGTGATTTGGTGCAGTTTAGATCCGCGGCTCGCTTCCCGCCAGTCCACCACAACGTGCCCCAGCCAGTGTCTCTCCGCGCTCCACAGTGCACGTGTGCTTGTGGCTTCGCATATTTTCACGTTTTGTACGAACGACTTAATTCTAAATTATACTGCATAGAACAATACTGTGTGTGGTGGCGCGCGAAATGGGAGGCCAGCGACTACACTACCCACCCTCCCACCCACCGGCGAGGTATACTAGATTAACAGTGAAATCGGGTTATCCGTGATCATGGACTGCCCCCTCAATCACGGGTAAATGAGAATACTATATCAACTGGTCAAATCGTGAAATTCACTTTCAACATTTTTAGTCAAAAATAATATTAGAAGAGTGACTAAAATAAACATGAAAAGTAAGTACCCTTTCTTCTCCTTTTTACACCTTGCATTTTGTGCCTACATTTGGCACTGTGCCAACCACAGACATAAGGGAAATTATATGTAGAGGAGAAAATGATAAATGATTTATCATATCATGTAAACAGATACCATCAAAATATGGTAAGAAGTATGAGATGATAAGAACAGAATGATGATTTAGTATTAAAGTATACTGTATATTAAACATTTCACACACATATATATACAGTGTGTGTGTGTATACACACCTGGTAAAAGTTCCGTGCGTCGGTCTCTTCACACAAAGGTGAAGCTGGTGGCCCCCCACCTCTAGGCTTGGCCTAATGGAGGAGCGAGTTGCTTTCTTGCGATCTCCATCGCATAACCAGGCACACCCGGCTCATCTGGTACCGTCCTGAGCAAGACATCATCATCTTTTGAAGATTTCAACTCTGACCCTTGTGACGTTCCTGAAGTCCTTTGAGAGCTGGTTAAAAAGTTTTGGCCCCTGACAACCAAGCTACTTACCTTCAGTGTTGAAGGTGTTCCTTGTCAGGCCTTCAATTTGGGAACACTACACCTTCTACCTTTCCTACTTTCCAGTGTTGTCTAGATGTTAATTGGGCCTAGTTTGAGGTTTGGTGCTAGTTTTTCGATCATTTCCATATGTAAATTATGGAGCATTTCTCTCTTCTTCTTTCCCGCGAATACAGATTTAATTTACATAGTTTACATAGTTTTTCCCGGTAGCTGAGCTACCGAGCTGGCTGTGAAATTCTTCTGGTCTTCTCCTAGTTTTGGCATGGTCAATATTTTCAGCAGAAAAAATCAATTACCTTCTCGTCCCTTCTTTTAAAGGTTCTCAGTAGCTGTCCCGTAACTCTCTTTACTTTGTTTATCGCTATCTGATTATGTTTCAAATTTTGCATCATCGGTCATTATTACCCCTAAATCTTTTGCTTTCATGCTTCTCTGAATTTCCTGTCTATCTGGGGCATTGTATACCGTCTAAATTCTTTATTTCTTCTATATCTCAAGAGCTGAAATTTCTCAGTGTTAAAATTAATGTTATTTTCTTCTGACCATTTATATATTCTCTGTGTCCCTCTGTAAGGCTTCCATCTCTTCCGCATTGCCGATTTTTCTGCTGATCTTTGTATCGTCAGCAAAGGATGTTACTAAACTATTGTCTGCCAGTATGATTATGAATAAGAGTGGGCTAATGCTGTTCCTTGTGGAACTGACTGCGTACTTCCGATTCTGATAATGATATGCCTTGGATTTTTACGGCTTGCTGCCGTTTCCTAAGGAAGTTGTAAATCCATTTGCCCACTGCCTGTTATTCCATATAATAGCATATAAAATTAAACATGTCATAATCACACTTATTGAATGTTTTAGCAAAATCCGTGTATATATTACATCGTACTTAGCATTGCTCTTAAATGCGTCTCTGATATGTGTTATAGTGCTCTATTCGCTTTGATAGGCACGATCTTCTTGATCGGATTCCCTGCTGGTTCTCATTGAATCTTTCTTGTCTCTTCTCTAAATATATATTATATTATTATTATATAAGTGTATTATGGAAATTATTTTGTTTTCTGACAAACTTAATTTATACTAATTATATATATATATATATATATATATATATATATATATATATATATATATATATATATATAAACGAGAGCTTTTTCAGTATAAAATATATTGCGACGGGTTTTTTATGTTACTCAATAATGATGATGGAAGTTTTTGTATAAATGAATTTCAACTTGCCAACATATGAGAGAGAGAGAGAGAGAGAGAGAGAGAGGAGAGAGAAGAGAGAGAGAGAGAGAGAGACCTCAAAAGGCCTTGTGGCCCATACTGAGGTGGTACCAATGGCAACATGTGCCATGGAAAAATTCCTACACCCTCAAATAGTGTGCAAGATTCGGTCTAACATTTTCTTGAACTGATCCATAGACGAACTGTTCACAACTTCTGAAGGTAGCCTGTTCCACATGTCACAGATCTTATACGTAAAATAATTCCCACACACATTAGTCCTAAACCGTTTCAAATCCAATTTCCAACCATTGTTGCGAGTTGAGTTATCATTTAAACTAAACAGGCTTCTAAAATCGACCTCGTTGAACCCGTGTAAGAGCTTGAAAACATCGATGAGTTGACCGCGCGACCTCCGAGTTTCCAGCGAAAACAAATTCAGGAAACGAAAGCGTCGATTGTAGCCCATATGTCTAATGGAAGGGATTAACTTTGTGGCCCTCGCCTGGACTCGTTCCAGCTTCTCAATATCTCAACAATCTCCTTGTTCCGAAATCGAAATTGCCTCCTCATATAATCCAACAGTTCTGGGCTTTCTTTTTCACCTCTACGCACTGTTTCGTAAACTTAAGGTCGCTGCTAATTAACACACCCAAGTCTTTCTCCAAATCAGTGGCCTCGATATTATTCCCCAACATCGAGTAGTCCGACTTGGGATTGACGTAGCCAATGTGCATCACCTTGCATTTACCCAAGTTAAACGGCATTTGCCATTTTTCGGACCACTCTCCTATCTACATAGGTCCGCACGCAGTTGCTCTATCGCTTCGGGCGTCCCAACATTGGCCCCAAGGCTGGTGTCATCAGCGAATTTGGCGATCCTACTGATGATGCCAGCGTCGATATCATTTATGTAAATGATTAACAAGTGGCCCAAAACGGAACCCTGAGGAACCCCGCTAGTGACCGAGGCCCAACCCGAGCTAGCCCCTTTAATTACAACCCTCTGCCGCCTATTCTTCAGCCAGTTTCCAATCCAGCTACCTACTTCCCCACCGTACCCAGCGCGGACTTTGGCCATTAGCCAGCGGTGAGGTACCTTATCAAAGGCTTTCTCAGTCAAGATAAAGTATATCAATCGCCCTACTCTTATCATACTCACTCCACATGACGTGGAAAAACTTGAGCAGGTTGGTGAGACACGACCTATGCCGTCTAAACCAGGGGTCACCAACCTGGGCGGTAGCGCCCACTAGTGGGCTCACATTAAAGGTAATTAAACATTTATTTCATTTTTTATTTATTGATTATGTTCATTTATTCTTTTTGATCTAAGGTGGGCGATAAGCTTTTTTTAATTTTCAAAAAATCGTAAAAGTGGGCGGTGAACAAAAAAAAGGTTGGTGACCCCTGGTCTAAACCCATTTTGGGAGTCCCCAAGCAGTTTGTACGAATCCAAATGGTCAACGATCCTATCTGCTATTATCCCCTCTAATAATTTACCTACAACCGAAGTGAGACTAATGGGACGATAATTCCCTGGACTTTCGTGATCCCCTTTCTTAAAGATAGGGGTCACGTTGGCTTCCCTCCAGTCACCAAGCACCTGGCCTGTCTCCAACGATTTGTTGAAGACTGTAGCCAGGTGGGGAGCTACCTGGTCGCGCACTTCCCGCAACACTCTGGGGAGGAACTGGTCTGGCCCAGGAGCCTTAAATGTGCTCAGTTTGTCTATTCCAGTGGTTCCCAAACTATGGGTAAATTACCCCCGGAGGGTAATGAATGATTTTTCGGGGGATAAAGGGTATGTACGTATGAGTGTGTATGTGTGTAAAATAGTTCGTTATTTTGTGTATGCTTTCTTTGAAGGGGGTAATACGGACGGAGGAAATCAAGAGTTTGGGTAACAAAGGAGGAAAGTTTGGGAACCACTGGTCTATTCTATGGCAACGACTATCGCGGTACACCGAACACTATCTAGGCCAGCACCGTCGTGCCTGACGCCTGGCTCGGGGATGACGTGGGTGTCCTCCCTGGTGAACACTTCCGCAAAGTACTCATTCTGCACATTAGCGATGTCCGCATCGGAGGTCCGCAGCGCGCCGCTGGGAACTTTAACGGGCCTATCATGCTTCTAATGGGCTTTCTACTATTAACATAACTGAAGAACTCCTTAGGGTTCCCCTTGCAGAGGCTTGCCACCCGGAGTTCTTCGTTACGTTTGGCTAGCCTAACCTCCGCCTTCACTTCCCTGCACAGGTGGGCATATGCTTCAGTGTTGTCATGGGAACGATTGGCCTTCGCCCTCCTATACGCAGCTTTCCTATTTCGGAGAGCCGAAGCAATATCCCGACTGAACCACTTAGGCTGCGTTGAAGCAGGGGTGACCGGTTTTGAGGATATGACAGCAGACTGCAGCACCATAAACTGCCCCATAATGCACTCCACACTCCCTCAACATCACCGCCGACCTCTTATCACATCTCCTACGCTATCCCTGAGGCCAAGAAAGTCCGCCCGCCGTAGATCGAGCTTGCTGCCTCTTGAGTTACTACGCTTCACCCGAGGGACGCAGACACAGAACCTAATTAGACCGTGATCACTTCCGCCCAACGATTCGTCAATGGTGAGGCCAGTGATGAGGTTGTCTTCGGTCGTGAATACTAAATCTAGAGCGCTTGACTCGCCTCGTGTAGGCCCATTGACCTACTGAGGCAGGAAGTTCTCATCAGCAAAGTCAACTAGCCTCCTCCCTTCGGCATCAGCAGTCCTGTCTTCCCAGTTTATGCCGCGACAGTTGAAGTCTCCTAAAACTACACACACCCTGTCCCCTAGCAGGCTACGGAGTTCGGTGTACAGGGCTGTATCCTCCTCGAGGAGGAGATGCTGAGGTCTGTACACCAAGATTAACCTATAGTTCGTCCCTCCCACGTTCAGATCGACGCCAAGCAGCTCTCGTTCCGATCGGAACTGGCAGTCAACCGGACTCGTGTCCCTCACGTATATTAGTACCCCTTCCCCCTTCACACGGGTGCGGTCCTTGTGAAACATTATATACCCGGGAATCTCGAACTCCCCAACGTAGTCCCTACGACCAGTATGAATCCAGGACTCGGTGATATCAACGATATTCTGGTATTCTGATGCCAAGAGCGCCCGTAGCTCGCAAAACTACGAGGGGAGCCTTCCATATTCTGACCGCCCCCTAGCACGACCCGTTTCCCGAACAGCCAGAGCTGTCGGGAGTTGAAGAGCCCCTCACCAACAAGGGGGCAACTTCCGCAGGAGCCTGAGCCCCCTCCAACGGGGAAGGAGTGTCACTCACCTGTACATGGACGCTCCCTTCAGTTGAAGGTACGTCCGCCACCGGCTCAAAATCATCTCTCCTCGGTGGGGGCCCGTCATCAATCCCGGGCTTGACCTCACCATACGGAATAGGTGCCGGTCGAGCAGCGCGCCTAGCACACCTTTACCCCTGACAATGAGGTGGACACCATCCATCTGATAAAGGTCCCACCTACCGCATCCGCATATCTTCAAGTGACGTCATCCCATCCAGAAGATTACACATCTCGCTACTTCCGCACCGACCAAGGGTCTCCCAGGGCTGGACAGTCCCAAACGTGTCGCAGCTACCAACTGACAAACACTCGCGACGCAGACGTCACGGATTTCCCGCCAGGAGCGACAGCGAAATGCAGCTCCTTACTAAGTCTTACTAGTCACTCACAAGCGGCCAGACTCTTAGAATCCAGTGTTCAAGGGATATCCCAGCATATACGCCCGAGACTTTCCGCTGGCCTGGCAGTCAGCTGGGCAGTAGAGCTCTCTCACTAAAAGCAGTACAACCAAGCACCATCAATTGGTCACCAAAGAACGGTCGCAGGGGGCTGGTCAGGCCATTACGCGTTAGGAATGGGCTTAACGGGGCACTAGCCACACTCCATTCATCGCACCCCTACGCCTGGGACCCCTCCATCCCAGTCTCACGACCTACGAGCGTTAAATGGTGTTATTTATAGAGGTTCCAAAGCCTCTTCCCACGCATGAGGTAGCAGTGGGGTCCTTATAGTAAAAGTAGAGAGAAAAGACTTAATACTAAAAGAATTTTTTTTTCAGTCAGTCAAAGGAGAGCATCCTTAACCTAAGCTAAAAGGACAAAGTGGGGATGGGATGGGGTCCTAGTAAACCACGGGACAGGATTGTACACAGACTTCACCCGCCCTCCCGAAAGAGAGAGAGAGAACCTAAAGGAGCTGGCAGCCAATTTCTCTAGAATCCCACAACTCTGGACAGAGGGCTGTCACACCCCAAGTATAAAGTTTACAACACCCAGAAGAAATGTGCATAACCTTTATACCCTGTGAGAGAGAGAGAGAGAGAGAGAGAGAGAGAGAGAGAGAGAGAGAGAGAGAGAGAGAAATTTTAAAGAAAGAAATATTTACATCTTGAAACAAGAATGAGACATTATTAAAAATGAACAACAAACCTGCGACAAGGGGGGAAAAAACCAAATCGGAAAAAAAAAAAAAATTTTAAGACAAGGAAATAAAGATCTTTTTTTTTTTTTTTATTAGAGATAAGAAAAAAATGTACTGGATTATAGTCTGAAATGTGCGCCTTTATGTTCGATATGTCCCGTTGAAGAAGGGATGTCTCTCATCTATTTTTATGCTCTTGAAACAAAGAATAATCCTCAGGAATAATCTTTAAATTTCGTTTTTATTGTAAAATGTGAAGATAAAACTTTGGCAACGTTAATATTCTTCGCTCAAAAACCTTTGAAGAACACTCGCCGTGTTTCTGTTATCCAATGAAGGTGTTCCTTTTAGGAAGGAACTTTCCTACGTTA
This sequence comes from Bathynomus jamesi, assembly GCA_023014485.1. Classification (NCBI taxonomy): domain Eukaryota; kingdom Metazoa; phylum Arthropoda; class Malacostraca; order Isopoda; family Cirolanidae; genus Bathynomus; species Bathynomus jamesi. The sequence continues at coordinate 8,949 of JAJOZX010017128.1, forward strand.
CCCTTCATTACACGAACATCATCGACAGACTTATTTAGTTATACAATTACTTAGGTTTGAGATTCTCTGAAATACTTTCAACGCGTAAGACCTCTTTAAAAAGCGGTATCATTTTTCTTGGATCTATTGCTCTATATTCGTCTAATTGTCAATGATTTTAACTAGCTACTTATCTATCTAGTCACATTTTAACTCGCTAAAATTTTAAAAAACCATCGTCCTGTCCGTCCATAAAATATATATATATATATGAACAGAAGGACCAACACAACGGCAAACATTTTCATTTATTATTTGTACTGCAGACGTTTCGACAAATCTTTTGTCATCATAAGTGAATTAAGTTTTAAAACCTTAAAACAAAAATAAAAAAATGAAAATTACATCAATACAATATTAAAACCATTAAAATTAAAACCTTAAAATAAAAATAAAGAAAATTGCATCAATACAAAATTAAAATCATTAAAATTACATCACTACAAAAAATTAAAATCATTAAAATTAAATTAAATTACCTCAACAGGTAAATACACAATGTTTACATCAACCTCCATACTTGACAAAACCTAAGAGAAAACTGTACGGTCAGTAAATCAGAAGGTATGATATGTCTATGAAAATCGGTTGGTTAGTTAAAAGAGCTGTAATTTGTAAGATGAACTATTATTGTTAATGGAGGGTTTGTTTCTATAGATGTACAAAGATTCTAAAATTCGGAGTTCTGTGAGGTTATTGGATCTAGTTAGAATTTCAAACTGAGTTTTTGTGAAGGGGATGGTTGTTATTATTACTATGGTTTCTAATTGCGGATTGTGGTGGGCTACTGAGGGGACGGTTGGTACGGACTGATAAGCCCAAATGTTGAGAAAGGAGTACCTCCAGTTGAAGTTGAGTACTGCCAATATACGCAGCCTTACAGCTGTCGCACGTGTATTTGTAAACAACATTAGGGCATACAGTTTTGGGGAATTCGTCTTTGAACTTTAAAAAATTTGATAATTTAAGTGAGTTGACGAAGGGGAATCTAAAATTTATTTTGGGATAACTAGACTTGAGCAGTTTGGACAATTCACCTCGAATACGCAATGATAAATAACCATAAAAAGGTAATTTAATATATCTGGTTTCTTTTTGTACTGTAGTTATGGGGAGTTTAGTATTAAAAGTGTTATTTAAAAATTTCTTTAATTGGTTATCAAAAATATTAGAAGGGTAGTAATTATTAATAAAGTACTGTCTTAAAAATTTAAACTCTTCGTTTAATGAAAAGTAATTTGAACAAATACGGTAACTTCTTGTTAATAATGTTACTATAGCACTTTTAACCAACCAACCGATTTTCATAGACATATCATACCTTCTGATTTACTGACCGTACAGTTTTCTCTTAGGTTTTGTCAAGTATGGAGGTTGATGTAAACATTGTGTATTTACCTGTTGAGGTAATTTAATTTAATTTTAATGATTTTAATTTTTTGTAGTGATGTAATTTTAAATGATTTTAATTTTGTATTGATGCAATTTTCTTTATTTTTATTTTAAGGTTTTAATTTTAATGGTTTTAATATGTATTGATGTCATTTCATTTTTTTTATTTTGTTTAAGGTTTTAAAACTTAATTCACTTATGATGACAAAAGATTTGTCGAAACGTCTGCAGTACAAATAATAAATGAAAATGTTTGCCGTTGTGTTGGTCCTTCTGTTCATCTGTAAGCTCCGTTTCCCTAAGGAGAAGTCAATAGCTTTGATATATATATTATATATATATATATATATATATTATATATATATATGTGTGTGTGTGTGTGTGTTGTGTGTGTGTATATGTGTGTATATATATATATATATATATACCCCGCAAGGGGGTTCTAAGCTCGTGCTCTTGAGTGCTCTTTGTGCTCGTTTGTACGTGCTTGTTCCTGGAGGTTTCACGTGCGCCCTCCCGGCCCTAGCACCCAAGGATGATGGGGCTCGACCCTGCAGTCCTTGTCATCCTTGGTCTTTTTCCACTTCGACTGTCCCCTCCACCCTTTCTTTTTCCTCTGTCTTTCCTCTCACTTTTTTCTTTGTTTTTCCGCTGAGATATGCCCTTTAAAGAGAGGCGAATCGGTTCTTCCTGAACTAAAAAAAAAAAAAAAAAAAAAAATATATATTATATAAACAATTATGGGCTGCTGCTTTTCATTCTGTTTCTCGTCACATAATCCATAATAAAATTTATCTCCGGTGGAGAATTTTTTTTTTTTTTTTTTTTTTATTTGCTGTTTGACAATTTCTACTTTAAAACTTTTAATAATTTCGAAAATTGATTTACAAGTTTATGAGCAGAAGTTTTATTTATTTATTTTTTCTGAATATTTAAACGATTTTCTTTTTTCTTTCCACGAAACAAATTAAACGGGAAAAATTCAGCAAGAAATTCTGTTCAGAAAGTAGGCTCAGATACTATAATAAAAGCAATCTAGTGTCTAGATGACTTAACTTCCGTTATCGGTGGGGGGGGGGGGGGCTAATTTGGTGGGGTGCCGAAAGAAATTTGAAGACCGTTTATCGAGGCGCAACGGATAAAATAAAATAAATAAAAAAAAAGGGGTGGGAACCTAACTGCTCTCGCGCATTGCGTGAAATATTGAAGAAAACATTTCGCACTAAAAGAAAACGGTGCTCTTCCAATATGTGCTCTACCGCGAAACTGTGATCTACCATATTCCAATAGGCTCTACCGTGAAACTAGCCTTATAAGGCTAACTAACGAAAATATCATGACTTAACCTAACCAATCGTTAGGTCAACTATACGCCTTTGACGATTGGTTAGGTTAAGTCGTGATATTTTCGTTAGTTAGCCTTATAAGGCTAACTAACGTACCTGCTGCTAATCCGAATAATCTAAGGTAGATCACGTATTGGAATGTAAATTTTCGCGGTTAGAGCACATATTGGAAGAGCACCAAGAAAACGAACGGAATTTTATTATTAAGTTCGTTAAAATAATACTGAAAAGAAATTACACTTTCAAAAGTAAAATTTCAAAGAGAATATATTTCACACATGCACCCTTCGTCAAAGCATCTAAAAAATAAAATGTTATTCTATATACATAATCTTTTATAAATAAACTGTTCCTATCCTAATACGTACATATAACACTGAAGGAAATATTAAAACAGGTTGTTGCATAAGTAATGGCATTTTCGAAAAAATAGTTATAATTTTCCCTTTTTTTAATGAAAATTTAGTCGTATTCCATGATAAAAAACAATTATCCATTTGGAAAAGTAATTACACACACACACCTCGGTGTAGTGGTGGTTGCGTCGCTGACTACGAATCCATCGGCCCCGGAATCTAGGCTCATCCTTCCGAACACTAAAAAAATTGGTTGGTAGATAAATTGGTACCCTAGGTAGCCTAGTGGTTAAGACGCTGGGCTGCTGCTGGTGGGGCGTGGTTCGGATTCTACGTTAAACTGTAGGTAGTCTAAAGTGGAGTGACAAGCTTGACCTTCGTCAGAATGAACAATTCGGGCAGAAGCAAAACCAAGGAAACCAAGGTTTTATATATATATATATATATATATATATATATATATATATATATATAATATATATATATATACAGGGTGGGGCACGGGAATCAAGTGTTTTTTGAATAGCTAGTAATCGGCCATTAGGAATGGGAGGGGCGTGCGGTAGGTAGCATTCCATTCCTGGGTTCATAGCATTTAACTTAACTAACACTCACCTTTATCTTTCAGGTGCCATCATGGAGCACGTGGACGTTAGAACACCGCATGTTCGCGTATGATCATTTTGTTAGGAGTGGCGAGTCAGTGACAGCAGTTCAGCGTGCGTTTCGCCGCAGATTCAACATTCATCGAAATGACTCTGTTCCCGCTCGTGACACAATCTTACGTTGGGTTAACAATCTTCGAACAGGAGGCTCAATAATGAAAACAAAACCGAAGGGGCCGCAACGCACTGTGCGTACTCCAGAGAACGTTGAAAGGGTCAGACAAGCGATGTTGCAAAGCCCAGGCCGCTCTGCTCGGAGACATTCAGCTGCACTCGGAATCAGCAATCGTACTGTTAGACGGATTTTGCATGAAGAATTACATTTTCACCCATACAAGTTAGCGATGGTGCAGGAATTGAATGTAAACGATTGCCCCCAACGACTGAATTTTGCACAGGAAATGCTTGCACTTTATGAGCAGAATGAAAACATGATGGTGGTAATGAGTGATGAAGCCCATTTCCACCTTAATGGGGCCGTCAACAATCAAAACTGTCGGTATTGGGCTGCTGAAAATCCGCGACAACTCCATGAAAAACCGCTGCATAGCCCTAAGGTTACAGTTTCAGTGGAAATATAAAGAGCTAAACACCTCTCCACATACAGTATAATTCTGCCCATACACCCATTTCAGGGTACGAGCAGCTCGCAGCAGCATTGCCAAGCAAATAGAGCGTCAACTTACTGACGAGGCTTCCGTACATGGTTCATTACAACTGAAGCAACCATGCTCTGTGTTAGTTTAGTCAAAAGAACATCCATATCCGTATTCAATTTATTGCAATTTTCGTTAGTTTGTATTGCAGACACTTCGTTATTATCAGTCCTGGTGCAAGATTCTTCAAGAGCATGATGCACCACAATATATATATATATATATATATATATATATATATATATATATATATATATATATATATACACTTCATACTTTTACCAAATTGTATGAGACGAAATAATATCATAGGTAAGAACAAATATGTCGATTGGTCGAATGTTAATATGCAACAGAAAATAGAATGTATAAAAAGGCCAAAAGACTTTCAGTAATTTAGAAATTTTGCAATTTTTCCGCATCAATTTGTGTTTCAAAAATTATCATTACAAACTCGGACACTTTTTATACCGCCTTACTATCCAAACTAAGAGCAGCAGGAAGCCCTATAATTAAATCTTATAAGTGCCATTCTAAAATTATTCGTGGATAGAATGAGTCTATTGCTCCCCTGAAAAGGAAATCTAATGATGATTACGATTCTGGTAGCTTCTTGGTGAACCGGGAATAAGACCAGTCTACACGGACACGAGTAGAAGTTGGACTCATTATAGAGCAGTCATAAGACAATGCAGACGGGAAGCAGATTCCATTCTAGTCTTAAAGGACTGAGGCTAGCGTAAATAATGACAAGAAAAAATTCGGAAATTGTTAAGGAGAAAACGGGTGCCAAGAATACCCCCCCCCCCCCATCAACAATCGATGCGGTACATGGGGGAAGCAGAAATTGCAGATTTGTGGAAAATACACTATACAAACATTTTTAACAGCAAAGGCGGAGTTAATTTTAACATAGTCTGCAATGGAATATCGTTGGAAAGTCAGTGAAAATTCTCTCATTTCAGTACCTGAAATTGGTATCCCACTCAATGTGATTCCCATTTCATTCCGGTCCCCAAGAAGAAGAAGTCCGCGGGTAAGAATTTCAGAAGAGGCAATTCTGAAATCGATCCATTTTCATTTCATACCGTTCTCATTCTTATCCACGGCTCTAACATTCGATCTAGGGACATTGTATACAGTACTAATTACGGATCTGTTGTTGTTGCGGCTAAGAATTATTTGAAAAACTTTTGCTATATCAACTAAAATCACCAAATGATGATTATTTATGAACATCTCATCAATTTTATTTAAAAAGATTCTACTCAACAAATCTGTGTAGTTATGTACTGAAGGAAACTGTACATAAATACAGTGATAGTAATTAACTATTTACAGTTGTTTCTTGGATATAAGCAAGAAATCTGATAGAATGGACCCCAATATTTTATTTAGAAAATTTAAAAAAAAGGAGTGTTTCAGTGGATGCATTAAATACAAGTACTGTATATTCAAATTTTGGTGCACTCACCAAACGTTTGCAGTTTGATACGATAACGTGTTTCCGGAGAGTTTTGGATCCTCATTCAAAGTTAGACATGGCTCCTTGCTCTCTCCTCGGTTGTTTAATGCGTATATTGATGAATTAATTACTTTTCAGTGGGATGTTGTTTAAATAACGTGAGGGAAAATAACTTCGCCTATGCCACAATATGGTATCAATAAGCCCTTCTGTAAAAGGACTAAATTGTCTTACAAAAAATTTGTGAATTATATGCGCAGTTAAGATATTAATTTTGATGTTACTAAAACTAAGGCGATGCAATTCCATCCCAAAACCTCAAATCAAACGGTTATTATTATTTTCAAAATGAAAGGCCAACCAATAGAGCAAGTACAAGAATTTAAGTATATAGGTCAAATTATCATCAGCTACTTCAGTGACGACTCGTATATAGAAAAACAATATGGAAATTATTGTAGTAAAACAAACCTGATTATAAAATAAGGCACTTCAGATTCTGTACAAGCGACGCTAACACACACTCGTACTTTCTGCACTGTATGGGCAGCAACTTCTTGGTTAATTACAAAAGAAGTTCTGGCAAAACCCTTAATTTGCTTTACAGTATAACGCATCTTTTAGGCTGCTACATAAGTTACTCCAAGATGCTCAGTTTCGCAAATATTTGCTAAACATAATGTACCGAGCGTCCCTAAAGTGACTGGACATGTTCATTGCAGTCTAATACAAATAAGTCAAAACTTTGATAATCCAATTACCAAAGCTATATACCAGTCCCGTCATGTCTTCCAAACTTCAGGCTTTGTTGTATGAAAATGCGAGTTTTATTTCTTTATTTATTTTTTATTATTCTGTCTCTAACACGGAAATTACTGTTCTGCCCATAATTTGGATCTTGTGGTTATAACCAGAGCTGGGCACCGCAAACTCAAAATCACTTCCGCAATCGCAAATCCGCAAACTCAAACCTTACCTTCCGCAACCGCAAATCCGCAAACTGCTTGCAATTTTTGGTGTCGCAAACGCAAATCCGCAAACGCAAACCATATTTCCAATTTTTACAGTGCTGGGCACTTCCGCAAACACTTCCGCAAACCGCAAATTCCGCAATCGCAATTTTAACTACAAAAAGTATCCAAAACATTAAAGAGGTATAAAAAGTTTTTATATCTTTTTAATGTTAATGTTTTAGCCTTGTTTTATTAAAAACAAGGCTAAATAATTTATTACAGTAAATCACTATTGCAGAAGAAATAAAAATACTACATATATTGATATATTATTGAACAAAAACACCTGCAATTAAATAGTAAATAAATTAAATAATAAATTTAATTATTTGAATTTCATAAATTTTGAGACTTAGACACGTTAGAGAAGACTGTATAACTGTAGTAACTGTACACACATTACATTACACAAGTTAAATTAAGTTAACACTGTGACGCGCTGCCTGCCAGCCAATTGGCGGCCAGTTACAGCAGCGTCACAGCACTAGCGGGCTTGGCCAGTGGCCACGTGGGAAATTTGCGGAAAGATTTGCGTTTGCGGTCTTAGTTCCGCAACGCAAATTCACTAATTTGCGATGAGTTTGCCGCAAACGCAAATCCGCAAACGAAAAACACTTCCTCAATTGCGGATTTTGCGGTTTGCGGAAGTGCCCAGCTCTGGTTATAACCCATCATTTACTTAATTTTTTCATATACTACAACAACCCACACGATCCGGTTTTCCTTATGTAGAATTTAAATCTGAATGTATTTTCTTCTCTGGTATTTCTTGTGCAAATTGATATTAACGTTGATATAAGCAATTTTTAGATCGATTAAAATCGATTGAAATAGTATGGTGGTAATTATTCGTTTTACCCCCTTGCGGGTCGATTTTTATATGAGAATAGTTTTTCTGGTGTATTTTGGTGTATTTTATTCAAATCTGACCTTCATTTCCTGGGCAAATGAATTATTGAATGCCCAGTTAGGTTCTTGATGATTGGTTAGGTTGTCGTGATATTTTCGTTAGTTTTAATGAAAATATCACGACTTAACCCAACTAACGAAAATATCACAACCTAATCAATCCTCAAGGACGTACAGTTGACCTAACCGGGCATTCAATTAACCTAACCTGACATTCAGTAATTCACTTGCACAAGAAATGAAGGTCAGATTTCAAAAAAAAACAACGCCAAAATACACCAGAAAAACCTATTCTCATATCAAAATCGACCCGCAGGTGTAAAACGAATAATTACCATCATACGATTTCAATCGATTTTAATCGATCCAAAAATTGCTTATATCTCCGTAATATCAATTTGCACAAGAAATACCACAGAAGAAAATAGATTCAGATTTAAATTCTACATAAGAAAAACTGGATCTTATGGGTTGTTGTATTATATAAAGAATGAAGTAAATGATGGTTATAACCCACAAGATCCAAAATTTATTTTAACTTTTTCATATATATATATATATATATATATATATATATATATATATATATATATATATATACAATGTACATATGGCGACTAAAGTAAAACGTGCAGCACAGGGGTGATTTCGTTCCTGCGTCGTGCATGTGGGCGTATCTCGTTTCACAAATGGTCGTTTGAAAAATGCACTACAGTTATCCTTCTGTAATTATTACTACTAGCCAAAAAACCAGCTGTATAGGGGAGGGATATTTTGCTAGTTTCTGCGGAAGGTTGTTATCACCCTTCGAGCAAACTATATTTACTGTACAGTGTACAGTCATGTACTAAAATGTGTGGTATTATAATCCAGAATATTGTTTAGGAAACATGTTTTATTCTTGACAAAGAATGGGACGTACTGTAAATGTAAAAATTAACTTTTCAGAACATTCCCACATTTTTTTTGACATAATCAAGCAACAAAATGTAATAAAAATTATTTTAAGAAAATTTTAAGAGAGTTACAGTTTAACATTTACACTTAGCTCACGAATCACTTAAATTTTAAATGCAGCTTCACATATTTTACTTGAAGCTCATGAAGCAGTTAAATTTTAAATACAAATTGTCACTATTTTTTTTAACTAATCATGACTTCCGATGCGTAGCTAAAAATTTTGATGGTTACATTCTTTGCTAAATTTATTCACCAATTTTATTTCTTCATTCCATGAAAGTGCATGAAACTTTGTAGAAGCGTGTTGGGACTGGTTTATTTGTAGACTTAATGATAAGGAAGGCCACCAGTCCACTTTTCCTAAAATTTTATATTTTTCTAATCGGCAGAAAAGCCAGCAGATCAACATATTCACTAAAAAAAGCAACCATCAAAATTTTGAGATTCACATCCCAAAACCAATCGGCAAAATCTTAAAATTTAAGTGCTTCGTGTTTTAGCATACAATTTTTTGAGAACAAATTGATGAATTTTTTTGGGTACACCCGATCTGAAAAATAAAGTTGCTAAACACACTCCAGGGAACCCACAGGGTATTGTCACCAAGTTTCATTAAAATCGGTAAAGCCGTTGAACGTGATAAGGAGACAGACAGATGAACATGCGGTGAATTATGGTGTGTGATGATAAACATACAATAATTTGAAGTAAATATTAATACGGGAACGGATTCCTCTGTGTGGCACATTTACGTCAGTGTGTATATACTAATCGTAATCAATTTGGCCTTAACATTCCATCGGAGTCGGAGTCGTAATTTACAAGTCAGATTTCTGGAGTCGGAGTCGGAATGTTAAAATTTTTGGAGTCGGAGTCGGAGTCGGCAAATTTTATCACCGACTCCACAGCCTGGTATATATAGGCCTATATATATTATATATTCTAAAATGAAAACAAAATGATACATGAAAAAAATTAATTGAAAGAAAATATACTCCAAATATCATATATTGCAGATAACTCTTTCATGACACGCATATTTCGCGTCCATTAAACATTCGCATTTGAGATCTGAAGATAGTTTTTGCACAATTGAGGCACTACTTTTGTAAACGATTTCATTAATTTCAATCTTTGTGTTAAGATTCAAAGGGAAGATATGAACGATAAAGAAATCAACAATACAAACAATTATAAATTCCTTTAACGATCTCTCTCTCTCTCATATATATATATATATATATATACACATATATATACATATATATATATAATATATATATATATATATATATATATATATAAGCAAACAACCACAAGGAAAAGGAAACACAAAGTCCGAGCGCTTTCGTGATATATTCACATTATCTAGTGCATATATCTAGTGCATATATATATAATATATATATATATATATATATATATATATATTATATATATCGGGTGGTCCGAAAAAAATGACGCATTTTTAAAAATTAATATCTCAGTAACCCCCTTCCTTATCATGACAATTTTATATGCAAGATACTTTCAAACTTCTTTTTTTGAATGCAAGAAACGGAATTCTGATATCTTTTATAGTTTTCTCGCAATTAACAAAAGTAACAACATGGGTCAAAAAAACGAATATCATGAGAAAGGAAAAATTTAATCAGAAATTTAACTAATTAATTTACAGTAAATGATCGATTGGACCACCACTCTGTTGACACACTAATCTAAGTCTTTTCTTCCACACAAAAATAATACTTCTTACTTCATTAATGCCAATTTCTTGCCAAGATTCAAGTATTTTACTTTTTAATTCTGATTCGGTGAATTTTTCTCGTCGACCTCGGTAAACCTTCTCTTTTAGTAACTCCAAATTGAGTAGTCCATAGGATTACAATCTGGGCTTTGTGGTGGCCACTCATTTTTCGTTATTAATTTTGGTGTATTGCTAATCAGAAACGACTGTGTGGCGTAGCTTGTATGCGACGGTGCTCCATCTTGTTGAAATATGAAATCATTTTCTTGATACAGGCGACGACAATCCGGCAACAATTTTGTTCTTAAAAGTTCAATGTAATTTGCAGAATTCACCTTTGTCTTTTCAGTTTCAATAAAATGAACATCTGTCTTGCCATTCCAAGAGACCCCTGCAGATATCATAACCTTTTTGGAGAATCTTGACGTTTCATGATACAATCTGTTTATTGAAATGTCACACTTTTACTACGCCCGTAGAACATCATTTTGACTGTTTCGCGGAATTTCTAGAGTGAAATCTTTTCATCCGTGAAGACTATCTTTTTAATATCAACGACAGAGAAATTATCAAGTAACTTTCTGCACCTTGTTTTTCTTTTATCCTTAACAGTATCACTTTTTCTAGAAGATACTATTCTTTTGAAGGCTTTTAGTTTTTGTGCTTTAATTATTCGGTGTACAGAAGTCTTTCCAATATTCAAATGTTTAGCAATTGTTCTTTGTGACAAATGACTTCCTGGTTTATCTTCTTGAGAGCAGATTTTATCGTTGATGTAATCCACATTTTTGGAACCGAAGCTGTTTTAGGTCTACCGCTTCCTGGTTTTCTGGCAGTACTTCTTTAAGAGTCTTTCCACTGCACGCCTTTTCCACTTTTTGCCGGGAAACTCTTGCAATAACCTTCCAATCTTCCATCCTTTTTCACAGTAACAATTTTTAATGAGAATACAATCTTCCTCTGACAACATCATTAAGGGTACTGACGAATTGTTAAAAAATAAAAATATCCACAATTTGACTTGTTCATTCCTGTAGAGTTTTGTAATAACTTGCAAAAATATCGCATGATATCGTATAAAAAACGGATATTATATTGCGATTTTGTTTTTTTTACCCATGTTGTTACTTTTTGTTAATTGCGAGAAAACTATAAAAGATATCAGAATTCCGTTTCTTGCATTCAAAAAAAGAAGTTTGAAAGTATCTTGCATATAAAAATTGTCATGATAAGGAAGGGGGTTACTGAGATATTAATTTTTAAAAAATGCGTCATTTTTTTCGGACCACCCGATATATATAAAATCACACTATAGAGTATATATAATTTTCAGGATGATCGACGAATAATGGTGGAGATATAATTGGTCATTCCTTTGTTAATAAATAAATAAATATAGGAAGGGCAGGGTCCTCCGGGGAGCTGCTTTGTGTGTGTGTGTGTGTGTGTGGTGTGTGTGTGTGTGTGTGCGCGCGCAATATATTCCGAAGGGTGACCAACAAATAATGGTGCAGAAATAATTAGTCACTTTGATCACTTACTCGGTTGTAAATGTTTTCCGAAATTTTATTTTATCGTATTGTTTCCTGAGGAAACGGCTGATTTTGTCTTCAAGTTTTAGGGAAAGTGTCAAAGCAAAGGCACCGTCCTTCTTAATAAATCGGATTATTAGTAATGAGTTAACAACGTTTTCAACGATTCCACCAAATTCAAAAAGATTAATGACAAGCCTTTAAGACTTTCCCAAAAACTTGAAGACAAAATTAACTGTTTCCTCAGAAAACTATACACTCAAATAAAATTTCGGAAGATATTTTACAACCAAGTACGTTCTTCTGGCTCGTCCCCAGGTACTCTTTACGGCCTCCCAAAATACAGAAACCTAACTTACCCATTAGACCCTTCCTGTCGCCCTACACTACCCACAATTACAAACTAGCAAAATTTCTAATTCCCACCTTAACCCCCCTAACCCAGAATGAATATTCCGTCCCCAATTCCTATGAATTCGCCAAAGAAATACTGACCATAAATAACTCAAACAGCCTCTATATGCGCAATTTTGACATATTATCCCTCAACACCAGTAATGGGCAACCTTGGCTAGTGAGTGAGTGGGCCGCATGAGTGGCCCCTTCCTTCATCTCAGTAGGCCGCAAGATTAAAAACGTGCATGTGCGCTAAACATGGCCCCACGAATATGTTTAAATACATTTAATACAGCCCGAAAATTTCATAAAGTTTGAGAAAATTATTATTTATATATTAATTGAATTGTGATCAACTTCAAATAGTAAAGCAAAAGAAACATTTTTTATGCTTACCTTCAGGCATGGGGACGAGGCCTGGCCTCAAGCCTCGAGGCCGAGGCCTTCAGAAATCCACGAGGATGACATACATTTTTCAAAAGCCTCGAGGCCGAGGCCTTTTTAGGGAAGGCCTCACGAGACCTTAAGATTGTTAGGCTGAAGGTATTTGCCCCCAGGTGTGTGATATTCGGATGCAAATAATGAATGCGGTATTTGCACTCTGGGTGCAGATACTAACTTCGAAATCTTTTACGAATAAGCTCCTCCATGCTTTGGGAAAGCTCAACAATCTAGCCTAGCCTAGGCCTAAAGCTCTTGCAAAGGTAACCTACCTTAGCCTCACACTAGCCTGTATCTCTTCTTTTTTTTAAATCCATAAAGAGAAGCAAGATTCTACTCAAAATTAATAAACAGACATAGCTCACTTTACTTCCAAGGGAATTATTAAGCACGTTCATCTATCACACGCAGCCACACCACAACACCGAAACGCTGTGTTCACACTTGCCGGGTCACACAGTCAGACACAGTTGCCAGAACAAGATTTCCTGGGCACCATACATTAGCCCAATAACTTTTTATTTGGTTCTCATTTCATGCAGTTCTTATTTCTCATTTTAATATACCCGCAATATTTCAAGTAATTATGATAATATGAAAGTTATGATGATGATGATCCGCAAGCTATTTCAAGATTGTACTAACTCACCAAGTATTAATCGTATAATTTCTGAATGGCTCTAGCGAGCATTGCAAACAGAGCTACATTTGGAGATGCCTTATTTTTTTTAAGTTTTGCATTTTTATGTATCTTGACAGTAAGAAATTGTGGTCTTAAAGTCTACCAAAGATCATTAATGTAATTGTAGCTTGTACTGTATGTGAAAGACGTTTCTGATGTACGGTAGGCCTATAGGTATGAAATTTATATCATGTCATTACTATATAATTATATAGTCGATAATAATATAATAACGATAATATTAAGAATATATTTGCACCTGATATTTCAACATGTTATTATATGTAATTTGATTCAAGAGTATATTTGCACCTGATTTATCCATTATCAGACATTTTTAAAGTTATATGTATAATAATAGTTTATATTATTAAAGTAAATGAAAAAGCCTCAAAAAATTATTTGCAAACAATTATAATGTCGATATTAGCAAAATTATTGTTTGCATCCGATATTATATATTCATTTCAAATTATATTACTTAGAAGTTTATATGTTACAATTTATGACGGGCGAAAAACAAAATAATTATCGACGCTACTAGCAGGTGGTATTCTTCTCTAGTTTGGCCTATTGTTTGTTATAGAAATAGATACAGTACAATAGTTTATACACATAAATAACACACATTATATGAGCTCAGTTCAACTGATGACCAACTGATAGATTCCTTTCCCACACTAGTTTTGCTACATTAAGTCAATTGGTCTACTGCTGACTGACTGAATAATATTTATATACCGACCCCGACATATATAATATATATGTACCTAACCGTCACAGTGACCTGTCACTAATCCGTTGGTCACCTAAGTATTTATCAAAGACTGCCGCCTGACTAGTCACCTGTCTGAATATTTATCAAAGTATGCCGCCACATACGGTCACCTGTCAGGTCATGGTCCTCACCTGAAGAATATTACCCCAACCGCCCCCCCTGAAGAATATCCACCCCTCTAAGGCCTCACGAAAGTCACGAGGCCTTTCCACTTTTCAGCTGGCCTCGAGGCTAAGGCCACTTTTGAGGTCCGAGGCCGAGGCCAAGCCTCAGCCCCATGTCTGCTTACCTTATAATGCATCATAATCAATGCGACGTCTGGTTGGATCTTTCCTCTATAAGCTTCCTCAGATTAGGATTTAATATATTAAGAAATTTAGTTAAATCAATCAAAGTTTTTGGCAGATTATGGAAAGATTAATATAAAGAAATTTTGTTAAATCAAACAAAATTATCAGTAGATTATGGAAATATTAATATAATTTCCAAAATTTTCATTCATGTGGACAATGGTTAGTAAAATGTCTCTTGGGCCGCATTCAGAAACCTGATGGGCCGCAGGTTGCCCACCACTGCTCTACACCAAAGTACCAATTAAAGAAGCCATCGACATCTGCATCAACAACTTATTTTCCAACAATCCGAACACAGTCCTTAATTTAACGAAACAGGAATTCACCAAACTGCTAATGCTTGCCGCTTCAGACACCTATATCTTTTTCAATAAACAACTCTACCAACAAACCGACTCACTAGCTATAGAATCCCCTCTAAGTGCCACATTAGCCAACATTTTTCTCTGTCACCATGAAAATAACTGGCTACTCGGTTGCCCCACCCACTACAAACCACACCTATATAAAAAATACATGGACGACACTTTTCTTCTCTTTCACAATGCCAACCACGACCCCCTTTTTCTTAACTATCTCAATTCCCAACCAAAAACATTAAGTTCACTAAAGAAGACGAACCCAACACCACCGTACACTTTTTAGATATAACAATAACAAAACAACACATTCAGCACCTCCATATATCAAAAACTCACATACACAGGCCTAGGTACTAATTAGCTAAAAAACACCCCTTCGCCATATAAAATTAAGAGCATCAAAATCTTAATCCACCGCGCCTATCAACTTTGCTCTTCGTACTTATCCTTCCACAACGAAATAAAATTCATTCATAATTTTAACATTGACAACTTCCCAAAACACCTACTACAATTTTTAGCTAGAAATTTTCTTAATATTTACTAACCCCACCTTAAAGTCCCCACTGTTAAAAAAGACATACAATACTTTTCCCTATTACGACCATATCAACCACAAAATACTCAGAACTTCACCTCCTACTCACCCCTCTCTACCCCAAAATTAACTTTCAATTCGTTTTCACCAACAATAACAGCATCAAATCATACCTCAATCACAAAGAAAAAACACCTCAGCCCCTTGCCTCGTCCACTATCTACGTTTTCACCTGTGTTCGCTGCAAAGCGAACTATATTGGCAGCACCATTCACCAATATCAAACAAGAGTGGATGAGCATCACGATATTTCTACCAGAACATCGCAACCCTTAAATAAACCTTCCAAATCAGCAATAAGGGATTACTGCCATCTTACAACCACCCACTACTTCCCTCCAACTTCAAAATTATCAACTCAACCAACCAACCAACCAACCAACCAAGTGACCTCTGCACTCTCATATCCTTATATATCCTCAGTATGAAACGAACCCTCAACGACTATAATTCCTCCTTTCATAGCCAGATAAATTCTCATACCTTACCACCCGAAAAGAAATCTACCATCACTCCGTCGTGGCTCTTCAACATTTCTAATATGGATTTTTCCAACATCCAATTATTATCCAACTTTCGGTTCAATTAGTTCATCACCTCGATAATAATTTCGTTCACCTTTTAAACTTTTTTTACATTTTGACTATTGGTTTGTTGGTATTTTTATATATATTTTTTAAATACTTAATATATACTGTAAATTTACTAGTAATATCACACGTTTATATAAATATATTGTACAAGTTTTTTCTGTTCATCATATTTATTCATTCTTTATATGTGATTTTAAATTTTTAGCACTGATGATGGAAATTGAAATTTCCGAAACGTCTGTAAATAAACGTGTACCATCTCTTCGTCTTCCGATTCCTCACTATATATATATATAATTATATATATATATATATATATATACCTTTCAAAGGTTCCGCGCGATGATTCCTCATTTCACGAAGGTCAAGCTTGTCGCCCCCTTCTCTCGAGTTGGTCTGGTGAAGTAGTGAGTTCGTTTCTTGTACTCTCCACCTTACATAGCCAGGTACGCCCGGCTCATCGGGGATTGTTCTGAGTCAGGCGTCTAATCTTCTTTTGAAGATGTCCACCGCAACACCACTCGTGTTCCTTAGGTCTTTGGGCAGCTGATTAAACAGTTTTGGTCCTCTCACAAAACTATTTTCTTTCAGGGTTAAGGATGTTCCCTGTCTAGCCTTTAATTTGGGAACACGACACGGTCTTCCTTTTCTACTTTCCACTGTTGTTTGGGGAGTTACAGGGTTCAGAGTAAGATTAGGGACTAGTTTCTCCATTATTTTCCAAGTGTAAATAATGGTGTGTATCTCCCTTCTCCTTTCCAGTGAATATAGGTTTAGTTCGCGTAACCTTTCCCAGTAATTTAGTTCTTTGCACCCCTTGATCTTGGCTGTGAAGCTTCTTTGAATCCTTTCTAGCTGTCTAATGTCTTCTTTTTTATATATGTGCATGTTAGGACCAAGCAGTATTCCAATTTGGGTATGATCAGCGTTTTCAGTAGAGGAATCATTACATTCCTATCCCTTCGTTTAAAGGTTTTTAATATCTGCCCCGTTATTCTCTTTGCTCTGTTTACTGCTATCTTATTTTGTGTTTCAAATTTCGCATCATCAGTCATTACAACCCCTAAATATTTTGCTTTAGAATTTCTCTAGAATTTTCTGTACATTTGGGGTATAATATTCCATGGATTTTAGGTCCTCTCTTTTTTTCGTACCGTAACAGCTGAAATTTCTCAGTGTTAAACTTCATATTGTTGTTTTCCGTCCACTTCTAGATTCTGTTCATGTCGGTTTGTAGAGATCCTATATCTTCTGGGTTTCTTATTTTTCTACTGATCTTTGTGTCACCGGCAAAGGATGTTATTGTGCTGTCTCTGGTAACGTCCTCATCTATGTCAGTTAGCATGATTATGAAAAGTAGTGGAGCTAATACTGTTCCTTGTGTTACTGTGCTGAGGACCTCTGATTCTGATGAAGATAGTCCTTGTACTGTAACGACTTGCCGCTGCTCACTAAAGAAATTATATATCCATTTCCCTACTTTTCCTGTTATTCCCATATATTTCAGTTTATGTATTATGATTCCATGGTCACACTTATCGTACGCTTTGGCAAAGTGTGTGTATATTACATCATAGTTTCATTACTTTCAAGTGCATCAATAATGTTGCTGTAGTGTTCCATTAGTTGTGATAGGCATGATCTGCCTGACCGAAACCCATGTTGGTTATCATTTAATTTTTTCTGAGTTTCCAAAAAGCCATAGATTTTCTAACTATTCTTTCAAATATTTTAGTGAGATGAGATGTCAACGACACTGGTCTATAGTTTCTGGCTTCGGATCGATCTCCTTTATATATTGGGACTATGTTCGCGCTCTTCAGGATGCCCGATATTTCTCCCGTGTCTTGATCGTCTCCATATCCAATATAGGGGCTCAACGATTGCATTCTTGCAGTGTTTGGTCAGTGTGACATTCCATTTATCCGGTCCTGCCGGTGAGTGTGTTTTTAGTTTCCCTATAGCTTGTGTAATATCATCTGTCGTAAAGTTAAAGTCCGTTATACTTTCCCCTTGTAGTTCTTCTTCAAAGAACGCGTTTCTATCGCATATCAGTTTGTCAGTTTTTGGGATACTGAAAGATGATTCGTACTGAGCTCTTAATATTTCAGATACTTCTGTTAGATCATCAGATAAAGCACTGTTCTCATTTTTCAGAGGTCCTAGTCGCATGGTTTTTCGACTTTCTTTTTGCAAAATTATAGAAGTACTTTGAGTTAACTATTATCGCTTCTATAGCGTCGTCGTCGTCTTTTTCTGTATGCTTCTCAATTAGTTCCTGTATGATGTCATCGATACTCTGCAGTTTATCATTTAATATTTTTCTGATGTTACTTAATTTTGCAGTCACTCTTTTTCTCTTTTCGAACAGTGTCCTCTTTTGTCTCTTGAACCTGCTTCTCTTTCCTCTTTGTTGTATTTTTTGGGACATGTCTTTCCACAATTTCCAGCGTCTTCTCCTCTAAAGTCATTAGCATCTCTTTCGTTGTCTTGGTCTCAAAAAGGGTTTCCCAATCTACTACTTCCATGCTGGATGCAACATCTTCCCAGTTTATAGCTTTGGAGTGAAAATTAAAAATTTCGAATTTGCTTTTCTGTTGTTCGTGTTCTTTCCTTTCCTGTTGCTTTTATATTAGTTGTTATTTCAATAATGTTATGGTCCGATATTATAGTTAGGGATATTTCTACATCATCAATTAGGTTGCTGTTTGTGAATACCAAATCTAGGCAGTTGTTTTTTCTTGTGTTTTCTGTTATTTCTTGCGTTAACATAAATTCATCAGCCAGAGCTAGCTAGTAGCATTTTTACCTGCTCCTGGTCTTTCCGTGTGCCCCCCTTGTCCTGGTGTATACATATATGTTTTCCTATCCTTTTATATTCAACGAATGGGAAATTAAAATCACCACAGAGAAAAATATTTGGGGTTGGAGAGTGTAAATTTTTTACCCCGTTTCTTACCTCTGTAATGGAATCTGAAAATTTTGAGGTTGGCGTGTTTGGGGGGCTGTACATTACAATTAGTATCATATTTAATTTTTCAACTTTTGCTGCTACACATTTTACGTAGCTGTTTGAAGTACTTATGTCATTTCTGCTATATGCCTTTCGCGTGTGTAAATAGCACATCCTCCTTTACGTCTCACTGTTCTTTCGGCTTGGAGTATGTTATAGTTGTCAATTTGTATTTCTTTCTTGTCAACACAAAACTCAGTTTTCACAGTTCGCCTGGCAGTCCTTTAGATGAGTTTCCGTGAGGCATGCAAAGTCTGCTCCGGTTTCTTGCACGAGTCCTTTCAGGTATAAAACTTTGTCCAGGGAATGATTTGATTGAAGGCCCTGAATGTTGGCTAGGATTATTTTTATTTTTTCTCTAACATTTTCACGTACATTTGATTCGTTTTACAATAGTGGTGCCGGTTTCGTTGCCTTGTGGTCCTCCGAGAATTTGCCTCTCTTTATCTTTGTCGGTACCTGTTGTCCCGATAACGCATGAAGTGGCTTTGTGCGTGCCTTCTGTCCGGCTCTCGGATTCCTATATTTGTCAGCTGACTTTGTATTTGCTGGATGGTATTTAGCAGCTGAATTGTGTTGGCTACGTCTACAAAATTGGTACCCTTCTTTCCTGTTCGTTTTTCCTCTTCACCCGTTGCGTTCCTTTGAGGGTGGTGGTAACGGCATTTTTGTCCGTATTTGCACCTCCCATATCTTGCATAGGTGTTGCAGACAGTAAGATGGTGGAACTCGCACTTCTTTTCAAATTTGCAATATCTACTCGCGTAATGTGTATTTCATAATGTGGGATGTGCATAGATGCATTGCCCATCCCAATATCTGCAGTTCCCTTTTGCGTAGTATTTACATAGGGTATTTTCTACGCTTCTACCGCTTGTTATCTTATTATTTTCAATGTTTTTAATTTTGGTATCATTATTTTTCTTTGGCTCTTTATTTCCTTCGTTTCTAGTGATTATCTCTTTTTATCATTTCGTTCGTTGGACAGTTTTACTACCTCGCAACTTTTACTTATCTCTTTTCTTTCATCTATGTCTTCATTCCGTATTATATTGTTTATATTGTTTTCGTTATTATATTGTTGTTCGTTATTTCCTCCTCTCTCTCATCTACCCGAATTTTCATTGGGACATTTCCGGACTCTTCTTTCCCCATTATTTCACCCTTTTTTGTAACACTCGAGGTTGCTTTCTCCATTTCTTTAAATACCGCCGAGTTTACAGTCTGTGTACATGCGTCATAGAGAAATTTGATTCCCACGATCTGTTTCGCGTTATATATACAGTATATGTGTGTGTGTGTGTGTGTGTGTGTGTGTGTGTGTGTGTGTGTGTGTGTGTGCGTGCGCGCGCTACAGGAAATCTGTGTAACTAGGGATGAAATCCCCAAAATGTTCAGGGATTTCATGTAAGGTTAAGTTGTGATAATCTCGTTAAACCTACGGGAAAATTATTGAATGCCCGGTGTGGTTAATTAAATGCCCGGTTAGGTCAACTGTACGCCGATTAGTTAGGTAAAGTCGTAATATTTTCGTTAAAACTAACGAAAATATCACGACTTAATCTTACATGAAATCCTTAGACATTTTAGAGATTATGGGATTTCATGAAATCCCTAGTTACACAGATTCCTTGTAATAAATAAATAAATAAATAAATAAATATATATATTACACGTGAAGAAGCTGAGCACACAGAAGAAATAAGGACAAGCCAGACACCATAATGCAGTATTGGATTAGCATATAAAAAAATCGATGTCCAGCCCATTCTTCATGGAAAAACTGGTTATTAAATATGTATATATGCATGCATGTATAGACTACACGTAAGCATACACATGGCAGAAACATTCCCTGTAGAATACACAGAAAAAATAAGCGGTTTACAAACTTCAATATATTAATGTATATAAAGTAATTTCCATAACGCCAATGATATACTCCTCTTTCATCTAACTCCGATTTCCATAAAAATTCCTTCATGGGATAAAAGCAAACTATATGAAATAAATCTCTGGTATCGATTAGTTAATAGTTCGAACGGAGTTCTTTGCTAAATTGTTGGTGGGGCCATTAAGCAGTTCTCTGCTGCAGATACTCGTAAAATAGGAAACGATTAAGGGATCGATGAATCCATGCTTGCAAGTTGCTTTAAAAATAAGGGGTTTTAATTTTACTAAGAATTCAACTTTCTGGGTTCTGTAGGAAGGGGGGTAGGGAGAGAGGTATAACAAAAAACATCTCGGGCGCGGAAGTAATAAGCGTTTCCTTCGGCGAAGGTTCAGTTGTTAGGGCCCGCGACTCGTATTCAAGAGATCCCGGGTTCGATTTCCGGTAGGGATCAATTTTACATTATGCAAAATCACAAGCGTTGATGCGTGTCATTTCATTATATATATATATATATATATATATATATATATATATATATATATATATATATATAAAAGAGAGAGAGAGAGAGAGTTACAAGGAAAAAAGTACCTCAAAAGGGATTGCGGCCCATACCGAGGAGGTACCAATGGCAACGGGTGCCAGGGAAAATTTCATACACCCTCAAATAGTGTGAAAGATTCGGTCTAACCTTTTCTTGAACTGATCCACAGACGAACTGTTCACAACTTCTGAAGGTAGCCTGTTCCACGTGTCACAGATCTTATAGGCAGTGGTGTAGTGCTGTGGGAACGCGTGGGAACGGCGTTCCCTTACTTTTTTGGTAGACGGAACGGCGTTCCCTCACTATTTCAAATAAATCCGAACTTACAAAGCTCTAACGTCATGAAATTTTAATTCCCACCCCTAGAAGAAATATGAGAAAGAATCATTAACTGCTTCATTTCTTTTAGCTTCGACTGAGGCAATGCTAGCCTATAAAGATCTGGTGAAACAGTCACCACGGCGTACCAGTTGTTAACTTTTTTTAGTTAATCATTCCAGTTGTTAGCTATTTTTATTGATCGTACTGGATGTCGTATATCTAATGACACTGGAAATACTGCATCTTCAACCTTGGGATATATCCTAATATCCAGTGCATATGACCTCAAAATATCCCTGAAATTGGTCAGATTTCAAAAGATTTCCCGGGGAGCTTACAGTGCCCCCGGACTCCCAGCTGTATGGGCTCGCCGCGCTCGCCATTGTCCCTCCCCGCATCTGAGTAACACTTTCAAAATGCGTTCCCTCACTTCTTTATTTAGCACTACACCACTGCTTATAGGTAAAGTAATTCCCACACACACTTGTCCTAAACCGTTTCAAATCCAACTTCCAACCATTGTTGCGAGTTGAGTTCCGTTTTCTCATTGTATCAATTGCTCGGAGACACTAAACATGCTTCTAAAATCGACATCGTCGAACCCATGTAAGAGCTTGAAAACCTCGATGAGTTGACTGCGCAGCCTCCGAGTTTCCAGCGAAAACAAATTCATGGCGCGTAAGCGTCGATTGTAGCCCATATGCCTAACGGAAGGGATTAACTTTGTGGCCCTCGCCTGCGCTCGCTCCAGCCTTCCAATATCTTTCCTGAGGGTAGGCGACCAGAACTGCACAGCATACGCCAGGTGCGGCCGAACCAGGGAATTGTACAGAGAGAGCACAATCTCCTTGTTCCGAAATCGAAATTGCCTCCTCATATAACCCAACAGCTTCTGGGCTTTATTTTCCACCTCTACGCACTGTTTGGTAAACTTAAGGTCGCTGCTAATTAGCACATCCAAGTCCTTTTCCAAATCAGTGACCTCGATATTACTCCCCAACATCGAGTAGTCCGACTTGGGATTGGCGTAGTCAATGTGCATCACCTTGCATTTACCCAAGTTAAACGGCATTTGCCATTTTTCGGACCACTCTCCTATCCTACGTAGGTCCGCACGCAGTTGCTCGATCGCTTTGGGAGTCCCAACATTGGCCACAAGCCTGGTGTCATCAGCGAATTTGGCGATCCAACTGACTTGCCAGCGTCGATATCATTTATGTAAATGATAAACAACAGTGACCCCAAAACAGAACCCTGAGGAACCCGCTAGTGACTGAGGCCCAACCCGAGCTAGCCCCTTTAATTACAACCCTCTGCCGCCTATCCTTTAGCCAGTTTTCAATCCACCTACCTACTTCCCCATCGATACTCAGCGAGCAGACTTTGGCCATTAGCCGGCGGTGAGGTACCTTATCAAAGGCTTTCTCAAGGTCAAGATAAAGTATATCAATCGCCCTACTCTTATCGTACTCACTCCACATGACGTGGAAAAACTCGAGCAAGTTGGCGAGACACGACCTCCGCCTAAACCCATGTTGGGAGTCCCCAAGCCGCTTGTAGGAAACCAAATGGTCAACGATCCTATCCGCTATTATCCCCTCTAATAATCCTGGACTTTCGTGATCCTTTCTTAAAGATAGGGGTTACGTTGGCTTCCCTCCAGTCACCAGGCACCTGGCCCGTCTCCAACGATTTATTGAAGACTGTTGCCAGGTGGGGAGCCACCTGGTCGCGCACTTCCCGCAACACTTTGGGGAGAAACTGGTCTGGCCAAGGAGCCTTAAACGTGCTCAGTTTGTCTATTCTATCGGCAATGACTGTCGCGGTACACCGAACACTATCCAGGCCAGGACCTTCGTGCCTGACTCCTGGCTCGGGGATGACGCGGGTGTCCTCCTTGGTGAACATTCCCGCAAAGTACTCATTCAGCACATCAGCGATGTCCGCGTCGGAGGTCCGCAGCGCGCCGCTGGTGTCCTTTAATGGGCCTATCATGCTTCTAATGGACTTTCTACTATTAACATAACTGAAGAACTCCTTAGGGGTCCCCTTGCAGAGGCTTGCCTTGCCACCCAGAGTTCTTCGTTACGTTTGGCTAGCCTAACCTTCGTCTTCACTTCCCTGCACAGGCGGACATACGCCTCAGTGTTGTCATGGGAACGATTGGCCTTCGCTCTCCTATACGCAGCTTTCCTATTTCGGAAGGCCGAAGCGATGTCCCGACTGAACCACTTAGAGAGAGAGAGAGAGAGAGAGAGAGAGAGAGAGAGAGAGAGAGAGAGAGATAATTTCACCAATACAAATCATTCTTTAGTGAAAAAAGACCCAAATTATAGCTGTCATTGAATGAACGTTAATAGTACGATCCAGATATTTCAAGGCGCATCTTGGTCAAGTTTTAGGGAATAAAAGAGTCTGTTAAAGACTCCTATGGTGAAATTTCATGTTTCTGACCGCTCTCTATCAGTTAAAAACATCTATTTTCGCGAAGAACATGTTTGACTGACTCTGACTAGACTTAAACTTCCCATCTGGTTTTATGCTGTTCATTGCGTACTGAAGTTCGCAATCAGACGTTTTGTACATAAATTCATCAACATGTTTTGGTAAAAGCGCGGAAGCTAACATTTAAATGGTGGTAAAAGAAATACTGGGCCAAATTTTCCTTGTGATTTTTAGTGATGAATTTTATGATTGCTTTTTTCTACTTTCGTTTATGAAATATTGGTTCAAAGCGCAAAATCTCGATATAACATTATAAAAGATTATAGTTAAAGGGAAGTCGGTTAAAAAAAACTTTTCTGAAATGGGTGTTCAAAACCAATCAAAAGATACAATGAATTTATAAAATTAAAACTCTGATGATGAACTTCCGTGTACATGCAATTAACAATGCCAAATCAGCTAAATATTTCGACTAGACGTCTTTAAAACTTGACCACAGTTATGTCTAAACATAAGTGTATCCTAATAGTAATATCCATAATTTGGCTTTTATTTCAACCAAAAAAATTATTTCCGAATGGTGAAATTACTTTACTTGACTCGTATCGCTCTCTGTACGATGAAGTCCAAGGCTGTGCCGGAGTTCGGCACACTACTGTATATACATATATTAGTGTAGAAATTAATTTTATACAGATTTTACATATATTCACGTATAAATGAGGGAATAGTAGAGGTATTTATTACAGGAATCTACCTATACTTTTCATGTATTGAATTTATATTGATAATGATAGCTAAGAAAAAGCTATCCTTGTCAATATAAATTCAATACATGAAAGGGTTTTTTTTACTCTATTCACAAAGATTTGCTTACTGAAAGGAAATGATTTCGTTAATGAGATGCGACATAAATATTTACTTCTGTCAGTAAATAAACGCGTTAATGTACAAGAAACTTTCAATGTGTGTGTGTGTGTGTGTGTGGTGTGTAATAACAACCGAATACAAGCGGTTAACGATACATTCGACTGTATCACAATCTTCATTTATACTTAATTTTCAACTAACTAGTCTAATTATAAAATATCTCCTAATTTGTTATTCATCATCTTTCTTTAGCTTTTTCTAAGGACTGTTTGTATAGACTAAACAGACTATGTACGTACTTTTCCTGCCTTGCTGCAATGAACCCCATACAGGAGCGGACTAATATTAAAAACTATTCAACTTCCGCTTTCTAAAATCCCTTCAGACGAAGCCGAATTCGGAGATTTTGAATAGTTAGGACATGGCGAGTCTGCGCAACATTCAACTAAAGGTTGGAGTCGGACTAACGTCATTCACCGACGAATTATTGTGCGTCAGATTAAATTAAATTAGGTTAAGTTAGGTTAGGTTAGGAGTAGACAACCTAACCTATGCTAATCTAACCCACAATATACTTGTTAGTAGAAAGTCAAGCCGATCCGATATTGTAATCCGAAATTTGTAAATGTTTAGTGCTGATAACACGTTCATTCGACCAAATGGGTACGTTCGACTGAAGTAACATACCCAGTGGCAAAAATATCTGAACTATTAAGTAATGGGTTCACATCACAAGAAAATTCGAACATACACGACTGTGTGACATACATAGTTGTTGTTGTATAGCGAAAATTATACACACGCCTACATACGTGCATACATACTATATAGACCTAGCTTATAATATCCTTAAAGTTACAGTTTAGAAGTCCAGTTACCGTTAACAGAGCGCGACTCGTCTCCGTTATACACAGCGACTCTTACGTACGAGTAGAGATATGATTCATGGTCACTGCCTCTTTATTCTCTTCTTTTCATTGGTTGGAAATCCTGGCTAATGAATTCAAATATAGGCTTGTCTATAGGTTATACCTATCATTATACATGTATGGGTGCGTGTTTTGCTATACACTATTATAGGGTACAACAGTACATTACTTTGGATGTACTGCGAATAACGTACTACTATATTACATTCACTCACAATAAACAAAAAAACTCTGTCGTTTCTCAAACATCTAAATTTTATCAAAATCATAACCTAAAATTATCATCATACACTTAAACTATAACTTACCACAACCTGAAACACTATCATTTTTGTACAGTGCATCTTAACCCATTAGTGCCCACTGGTAGAATTTCCTACCGCCAAAATTGTTTGATCATTACTGCATCACTTTTTCTTGTAAAAGATTGCGTCATATCAATGACTCATACCGAAGATCACGCGAATACAAGAAGTGATGCAATAATGACAAAATTTTGGCGGTAGGAAATTCTACCAATGGGCACTAATGGGTTAAGACAAAGATCGGCATTTCACCATTATATTCAGTATATACACGAGGTCCAGTCAATAAATTGCAGAGTTTATTAACTGAACCTCGTGTGTGTGTGTGTTTGTGTGTGTGTGTTTTTATTTATTTATTTAGTGTGTGTGTGTGACGGATCTAAATGTAAACTATTATCATGGTATACGATCTTATATAAGAAAACTTAGTGAAATTAAATGCGAAACTAAAATTTAAAAAATGCTACGATAAGCTCTAAAACGAGACGAAACAGCCTGATTTTGTCAAGTTTCGATGATGATTTTGGTCGATGCCAATTTTGGCGCCTCAAACCCCTCGCCAACCGCCGCTGTTATGACGTCATCTTGACGGCTCTATGACGTCATAGTATAATATTTTTTTACGTTGTATAGCTATGGAAACATTTTTATTTCTTGTTTATTACTTTCTGGGAAGGGGAAGTTGTCGTTGCAAATAACAGCAAGTAAATAAACAAAGGTCAAAATAGTTTATGTAACTTCACACTGGCAGACATGTCTCTACACGTTCATTGTCAGAGATGCTTTATGGTAAATTTATTAGTAAAACCAGGAAACAAAATTGAAATACTGTACATAAAATATTTATGAATTAACATTTCAAAATTTTAACATTTTTTAATTATAAAATGTACTTCATTGATATACATTAACAGACATTAAAAAAAACAACTGATATTGCCAAAAATTTTATACTACCCCAGATATACAGGGTGTCCTATAAGTCCGGTCTCATTAGGAAAATTTATTTTAAATTGAATTTACAAGATTAATACATTAGAACTAAAATAAATGTTCAAAATGATGTCTTCTTTTGGGACCTTTTTTTTTTTTCAGGTAGAATAACACGCAATGGCTAATATGGAAGCGAGTTACACTCGTGAGGAAAAGGAAAGGTCCCAAAACAAGACAATTTTAATATTTGTTTTAGTTCAAACGTATTACTTTTGTAATTTAAATTTAAAATAAACTTTCCTATGAGACCGGACTTATGGGACACCCTGTATAAGTATACATAATGGCGCATTTCTTTGCATTGCAAAAATTGTCTATAATCTCAGTCCTCAGCTCTTCAACAATAAAATTTCAATACATAACGATGGTCTAACTATTAGAACTAAGTATTATAAAAATAATAATTATGGATACACAAACACAGTTTATATATATATATATTATATATATATATATATAAACTAAAAGCTAAAAATTCCTTTAGCTTTTATCGTGTGCTATCTCTTGTATCAATTAGCCCCTACTTCCTACGAATAAATAGGAGATATTTGTTATCGGTTAGATAAAAATCACTTCACTCTTACACGATTGTGCCAGATGCACTATCATAACAAAATCCATGTCAATTTCGGTTAAATTAGGTTAGGTTTAGGTAGTTTGGTTAAATAGATAAAGTTTACTACGTTAGGTTACATTACTATCGTTGAGTTAGAAGCCAGCAGCTGTAACTCAGTGTGGGTAACCCAGTTTTCCCATACAAGTGAAGTGAAGACATTGGGGTCGGAGGTTCGACTGTGCTGGCTAAAAATAATTCAGGAGTTAGCGCAATGAGCAGCATTAGTTGGCCGAGGCGGTGTGCCAGTGGCCCTCCATACTGATTATTATCATTATTATTATTGTTGGATGAGATGAAGATAGATTGGGCAACATTGCTGTAGAAGGTAATTGAAGTTTTAGATTTATAGATAGATAGATAGATAGATAGATAGATAGATGAGTGAGTAGTTGGCAGAATCTTCAAAGATGTCCCACTTAAACGATACAATTAAGTCCTCAAATTAGTAGTTCATTCGTATTAAAAAAATTGCCTCATTTGTTTAAAATTCTCGATACGCTTCATAAAAAACTTTCTTTCACGAAAATAGTCAAAGATCTAATTTGGTTCGTCTTAAAGAGTTTTCAAAGAAAATTTCGGGTCTTAGCAAGTTAGCAACAACCAATTATGATTTAAATAAAAGTATTTCATTCGGAAATGATACACAATCACCCTCGCCTTATTAGAGTCAATAAGTCAACACCAACAGAGCCGAGACGAAAAATAAACACTCGCCCTTTAAAATTTGTTCTTGAGCGTTAGTTATTATAGAGTCCCCTTGTTATGCCACGTGTCTGAAAAAGAAGATCTTATTTCAAATAAAATATTCATACGTTAACGACAAGAACGCGGTTTGTTTGGCTTTCTTCGATACGACCTAATGTGACCGTTTATGCGAATGATTTAGACCTAAGAATATTAAGGAGCAGGTGCGTTTTGGCAGTTGTTTAACCACTTTTGCAACATCTAAGGTCATATGACGGAGAGGGCCTACAGTTTTACGTCGGATCCGAACCAGGGTTCGCTACATAATCTGGACGCGGAGTACGATCTCCCACCCAACTACTCTCCAAACCCAATGTCGTTTAACTTACTTCAATTAAGCTGTCACTATAAAAATGGGACGTATAACTTGGGCACTATAAAGTGGTAAAACACACACACACACAAAATATATATATATATATACACCTTGGTAACCTTGGTTTTGCTTCCGCCCGAATTGTTCATTCTCAGCAGCCCAGCGTCTTAACCACTAGGCTACCCAGAGTAACCATTTGCCAACCAGTTTTATTGTATGGAAACTGGGTGAGCTGCGCGCCCCCTGCTGTCATCGGGAATCGAACCCAGGGCCGGTAGATTTGTAGTCAGCGATGCTAACCACTATACCACCAAGTAATATATATATATGGGATGAATTTCACAATTAAACACGTGAAATGATGAATGAATGATGTAAACCCACAAGCAAAAAGAAAAATTATTCCAAGGCCTTTCGTGTATTCAAATCGTTTGGATTAGCGATGTGAAATCCCCTCTCACCTGTATTGGCTAACTTAGATATGGAATTTTTGGAAAGAAGAATTTGGCCTACGATTGTTAATTTTAACCTTGTTTGGTACAGGTATATAGATGATATTTTATGCCTTTGGCCTAATAATTTGGATGTTGACTTATTTCTTGGTAGGCTCAACAATTTAGTCCCATCTATTAAGTTCACGTTTGAATAAGAAAATGATGGAAGCTTATCTTTTCTGGATCTAAAAATTTGGATATGCTCTCAGTTCAAATTTTAAGTTTATCGCAAGCCTACTAATAATAACTCTTATGTGCATTTTTATTCTGACCATCATCCCTCGATTAAATCTTCTATTTTCTCTGCTATATTTCTTAGAGCATTGAGAGTTGTTAGTCCTGAATTTTTAGATTCCGAGTTATGCAATATCATGCATATTGGTACTAAATTATGTTATGCTATTTCATTTTTAAATAATTGCCTTAGGAAAGCCAAGAATAGGTATTATATGTAAGCGCTCGTTAAAAACAGATACACAACTGAAAGAAATATTCTAGAATGTGCATTTATCCATTTTAAAACTAATTTCAATAACAGTGCGGGAATGTATAAAATTGACAGTATCCTGTCTAAATTCCTTCTGCCTCTCATTAAGTCTCGTCAATTATGTGCTAATCTTTTTGTTTCCGCCCCGCTGTATATATTTTGGGCTTCTCGCCGGCTCCCTTCATTCCCTGACGAGATGTACTTCTGAATACACGAAAGGCCTTGGAATAATTTTTCTTTTTCCTTGTGGGTTTACATTATATATCTATATATATAATATATATATATATATATATATATATATATTATATAATATATATATATATCATTTCACTTACATTCGGTATTTTAACAGATATTGTCATAAGGAGTGGTCTGGGTGAGAAGCACTAAAATCATTGCCATGCAGAAAGGCAAACTCCAAACATGCAAAGGAAGAGAAGCGAACAAACACGCAAACAAGCGAGCGAGCAAGAAAGCACGCAAGCAGCCAAGCAACCGACAAAAGCAAATAACTAAGCAATTAGTGACGAACGAACTAAAGCAATAAACTAACTTAATTGTACAAAACAAAAGCAACAAGGAACGACGATTCGTTCATCACTGTTTACAAACAATCCATTTATTAATAGTTATGGACTCTCAATTACGATTAAAAACTGAGACACAGCCTCCAAGGTTTTACATTTATTGATGTAATTTTTTTTATTACTTGAAACATAATATTTAAAAACTTAGTCACTCATTGAATCTCTATCTCTATATAGCTTTTTTCCTTCAAAGATTGGCAGGTTAAGTGCCGTGACTTCAAGGCAAAATTGCTCGCATCTGACCATATAATCAAATCGATATTCATTTTATTTCAAGGAAGTCATTGCGGAACTTGGATGCAAAGTCCTTTTAATCAATTACTTAAAACTTTACTTGGTTATTGATTTTATTTCGGTTTTCCTGAAGACGAACTATAAAATTTTACTCTTTATGCAAATACATTTAGTCAGTGTGTTTTAAGGCTTCGTTTTTTAATATGCGTTACTTTAACTCGCATCAGACGGGAAAATTTACTTAATAAGCGAGCGTGAATCATCGGGAAATCTTTGCACTGGGGTTCTGTTTTTTAGAGGAGGTTAGATGACCGGGTATTTGATTGGATCGATTCTTTCCCGTCTCCAACGACAATTTGCTTCCAACTCTATCCTTGAAGCCTCAAGGCATGCAGGATAACAGTGAGTCCTTCCATACCAACCAACACTAACAAGTAACTAGCTCTCCATTCCCCGAATCATTAAACCTACGAATGAATTCGTGAGTACCCCTCCGCCTAACAGCATCGACCACATCACTTCTGAAATTTATTCGTGAGCTAATGCCAGCGCCCACAACCTTAAATAAGACACAGGTGCGCGATGTATTCAACAGATATTCGACAACCGTGCTTACCAATTCTATTATTCTCGACCTGTCTCCACTGATTAGGTTTTGCTAGTGAACGCGTAATTTAGCGGTCCGCAAAGAATGACTAACACGGCTGAGAATATTGTTAAAATAAATATTAGTTTCTCAACTTT
The DNA here is from genome assembly GCA_023014485.1 of Bathynomus jamesi. Taxonomy (NCBI): domain Eukaryota; kingdom Metazoa; phylum Arthropoda; class Malacostraca; order Isopoda; family Cirolanidae; genus Bathynomus; species Bathynomus jamesi. Next base: position 40,771 of record JAJOZX010017128.1, read on the forward strand.
ATCTTAAATGCGAATATAACTTCGTGGACAGGATGTGGTAAAAGAGGTTAAGGAGTTCTGGTCATCATTCCTACAAATGTAGGGAGAATGGGAGGGGCACAAGCAGGCAGAAGAGTTAAATCTCCGAATTGGCATTAAATAATATCCATTGAGTATAACTAAACCATAAGTAAATCAACGGAATAAACATTAGAACCGAGGTACCAGATAAAGTAAATTCTCTTAATGTTTTTACGACAGTTAATTTTATGACGTCCAAATAACATTGAAACTATGCCTACAATGAAGGCGATCTTCATCTTCAGTGAATTTAACATGACCAAACGATTCGAAGCTATCTGCCAAGCAGGATCTATCCCAAGAGGGAATACGTAGAAATATTGGAGCTTAGCTCTACCTATCCCGAATAAATATCAGTTCATAGAAAATGATTAACCTTCCAGTATGAAAATGACACTGGTAGAATAGATTTTGAGAAAATGCTATTAAACAAAATCCCACTTATAATAGATTACATTCCCAACAGAACAACGAGTAACTCCACTCTAAATTGGTTTCCGAGAATCTCTGACTTGTTTTCGTTTTAGATATTCCATCCACGTTTCCAACAGCAACTAATATTAAACCGTGCCATACATCAGGAACATCAAGCCGAACATTACAAAGAGGGATGTTGACACAGGACAGAAGGTTGATGTGTCTATACTTCGGACGAATAGGCTTTTCATTAAGTAATTAACTTTGGAAGTAATTTCCCCGCCAATGAAGAGTGTTGGCGCAGAATTTGATCTGCATTCAACAACCTCATTTAATTCACTCAATTAGACAGGACACAAAGCATTTTCGGAATAACTGATGGCAGCAGTTTATAAAGTAATTAAAAAGGGGATAAAAAGTTTTCAGTTTTTTAAATTTGGAGAGTGCAAATAAATTGAGCTGAAACTTTTTATGGTATCCACCCAGTAACGATATTAAATTAGGGGGAACTTTAAGACTCCGCTAATACCCTATAGATTAAGCGAGTGGCTGTTATAGAATAGTTTTACCGTTCTTTACACCATTTAGTAATAGTTTATTTAAGTATTTTCTTAATTGTTGCTACATTTTTCTCACGTCTTTCAGTACTTTTTCGCATTATTTCTAAGCGATTTAAACTTACTTCGTAGTTGCAGGGGGCCATCTTGTTGATCGACTAGGCTCCCAATTCTTAGTCATAGTTAAGCTTTCCTATATTCTAAACGTATAGAGAGCTCTATTCTCTATAATTTAACGTATTTTGATAGAGATATACTACTAGGTATAATACAGAAGCAACACACAGTATCTTCGGATACGTCTTCATCAGGCTCTTTAAATTTTGTTTATGTGAAGGCAAAGGAAAAACGTTCACTCCAGCATCCAAAGCTAAGCCAAGATAAAACCAACGTCTTTTAAGTTATACGAAACACAGATAGGCCCTTAAAAACGATACTTATTGTTAGGGCAGTTCTTCGATTTCTCCACATATGTTTTTAAGGAAAGCGAGCATAATCCTATGTTTATCTAAATACTGTTCTTACGAGAGAAGATCAGACAATACTTTCCAAGCTTCATCAATTTCAAATTTCAGGGTTTACCATTGTTCAGTGTTTTCATAATGTTTCGTAGGTTTACCATATCGGGGTCTGTGGGCTACGTTAAATCACACGCGCAAGTTTTGCCATTTCGTAAAAGTATTAGATAAATCAGTTGCTTCATCACAAGCAGTAATTTCTTCTTGTTTCAAAGTAGTTTTAGTTGTGTATGGAATGAAGTGAAAATTCCAGATTCGATGACCGGGATAAGATATTGAAAAGATGAAGTTTGGAAGAAAACTAATTCCGTCCAAAGCATCTTTTCTCCTAAAAACCAGGAATCATCAAATTTCATTTTTCTTGACACGATACATATTGAAGGTCTAACGAACAAAATGAAATAATCACCTCTGCGATAGTATGAACTATCTGAATGTTTTACAATATAAACCAGTCTTTGCACAACCCCATGAAAATTTAAAACTGCGCCGCTGTGTTTGACCAGAGGTGTACATAATTATAGTCTCTGAAGTAACTACTGTAAATTCTTATGATAAATTAACCTTTTCATTATCATTATATTATTATTACTAGTACAGTTCCCGTCACTTCGCTGACGGTGTAGACAGGCTAAACTACAAAAAGAACCCAGCCGTGAAAATTTTGAGCTTCACATTGTTGTCAACATTTCTGAATCTGGTATCTCCCAAAACCTCCTCACTCCCCATTCATACAACTTGGGCTAACCCCCTCCCCCATTACCCCCCACCCCTCCCCATTACCACAACCCATCCCCCATTACCCCAACCCCACCCTCCCCCCACTCCCACCCTTCCCCCATTGCTAACTACAGAAAAGAGTCATGAAAATCTTGAGCTTCACATTTCCGCCCGTAATACAATTTCTGAATTTTTTTCTCACAATTTCTGAAAGTGTGAACGGACGGACAGACAGACAGACAGACGGACGGACATCTCTCTTATTAGTATAGATTATTTAGGCTTAGAAACGGATATGAAAGTAGATGGAAATTTTTACTGTTTCCAATTTAAAAAAGATAAATAAATAAAATAGTGCAGGGTCAATTTAAGGAGTTCTAATGCATAGTAATCGCACATTAAATTCACAGCAGTAACAATTCTTTAAAGAAATAATAAAAAAAGCAACACGATTTATCTCTGTCAACTGTGCACGAGAGTTCTAACAATTTGTGACAAAAAAAAATATATATTCTTTCTTAGGCGAAGATGTAACTACTAAGTGCGCTGAAGAATTTCATCCAGAGGAAAGAAAGAGTAGACATGATTTGTAAAGGAAAATGATTAGGATTAAGGGAGAGAAAATTATTACACAAAAGTACAGAAAAATTATTTTTGTGGACATCCTAAAAAAAATAAAAAATAAAAATAAAGGAGAAGGCTTAATATCTTCTTCACAGAAAAAATATTACGATAATTACATTCTGAACTTCATATTTATAATTTCATTATTTGTCTTTCTTTCTGGTTGCGTCAGGAAGGCATCCGGCGTAAAACCTTGCAATATCATTATGATATGCGGATCATGGAAAATGTCGTAAATGTCGTACATGCTAGGGCGTGCCGCCGTAACCGACGCGCGGGGGATCGCCCTGCCCCGTGGAAAGTGGACGAGGGCTACCGCACCATGAGCGGATGCGGCTGAAGAAGATCTCAGAGAAGACGGGCGAGGAAGGAGAGACCATGCGAGGGGGAACAGTG
>JAJOZX010017129.1:0-50041 GCA_023014485.1 Bathynomus jamesi
GACATGACCATAGAGACAGTTCCTCTGGATACATTGAACTCTGAGCGGTTTTCGTCACCGATGCACCAGCCATCCGCGCTCCGACAATTTGCCCTCTTTGGAAGTCGACAGGTCTTTCATAACTGCTAATTCATAATTCACTCAGATCTGTAAAAACAACGTGAGGGTTATAACATGACGTATATCACTCTCTGTTACGCATTTAAATAGGTTTGCCAGTCATTTGACCGTTTACTTGTGTCTGAGCAGTCCGTAAAGATAACCGGTGAAATCGGCGGGTGTTCATATTATTTTGTCTAACCCCTGTAGATATATATAGATATATATATTATATATATTTTTATATTTATATATATACATATTAGTGATGTAGCGGATGTCATTTTTTCACATCTGCGGATGCGGATGAGGATGTTTGATTTCAAACATCCGCGATGCGGATGCGGATGTCTACATTTTCGTTATTTTTTAGGATATATCAAGATTTGTTGTGTTTAACGTATATAAAGTTATTATATAGAGAGAGCTGTAGCTATAATGTAGTATATTGATTAATTGTACAATAATTGCTGTACTTTTCCCTGAACATATAAATAATAGCAAGCATCTAACTAATATAGAAATCAAATTAGTGAATTCGTCTGCAAATAAATTCGTTATATTTTGTTGAGTTTCAGCCACAATTAGAAAACCATAATTGTGTTACCCGACTCTTTCCCCAACCTCCACCCTTATAGAAAGAGATCTTTAATTAGCTTGATAACTATTTATATAAGGTTAAAGTTTTATTAGGCATATTTATAAATGAGTAATTAAAATAAGTAACTAAGATGTTCATCGTTTTAATATTCAAACTTAATTATAGAAGGTTGTGCTTAAGGAACATTAATTTTTCTGCCTTTTCTGCTGCCAGTCTGTTTCTCTTTTCATCAATATTAATCCAGCACTGCTAAATAATCTCGCTGGTACGCTTGTTGGGGACGTGATAAATGTTTCCTTGCAAGTTTACCAAGTATGGATAGATATTCTGCGTATTTTCCACCAACTAATAAGGAATTGTCACATGCAGCCAGGCGTTTTCTTGGTGATAGCTCTCGATCATTTTTACTACATCTTTTGACATCGATAGGTCTCGTCATTGCTGCTTGACTCAAGAAACTGAGAGACGATTCTGTGATAGATTTGCTTGTTGAAGGTGTTGGTTCTGTCACTGAAACTTTATTCTTTGGTGGGTGGCGGAAGCGACAGATTCAAAAGATTGAAGCTCTTCAACGCTTTGCCAAGTGATGATTTAATCGTTTTCTAATGTACTAGGTGAAAATAACTTAGCTTTGTAACGTGGATCTAGTAGGTTGCAAGAGAGTAACTTCATACAAGAACAGCCTCTCCGTCTTGTCGCTTGCATCACTTTTGCGCACAATGAACTAGTTCTATTATTATAGTAGAATTTGATAATTTTCGCTTATTAATGACGTTTTATCTCAACGGTCCACATCCGCACGACATCCGCAGTCCAAAGTGCGGATGCAGATGCGGATGCGAGAAAATGTGCGGATGTTCCGCGGATGCGGATGCGGATGCGACCTACATCACTAATACATATATATATATATATATCGAAACCTACGGCAAAATTATTGAATACCCAGTTAGGTTAAAACTAACGTTAAAACTAACGAAAATATCACGACTTAACCTAACCTAACCAATCGTCAAGGGCGTATAATTAATCTAATCGGGCATTCAATTAACCATTTTAGAGCAATTAACTCCATTTTAACTCCATTTTAGAGCAATCCAAGAATAAGCACCCTAAATTAATTTGGAGTACTTATTCTTGGATTGCTCCAGTTTTTCTTATGTAGATTTTAAATCTGAATCTATTTTCTTCTATGTATTTCTTGTGCAAATTGATATTAACGGAGATATAAGCAATTTTTGGAGCTATTGAAGAATAGGGACCCCAGCCTTCTTTAGTTAGCTTTATAAGGCTAACTAACGAAAATATCATGACCTAACCTAACCAATCGTCAAGGGCGTACAGTTGACCTAACCGGGCACTGAATAATTCATTTGCACAAGAAATGAAGGTCAGATTTGAATAAAACACAAAAATCTACCAGAAAAACCTATTCTCATATCAAAATCGACGCGCAGGGGTAAAACGAATAATTAGCACCATACGATTTCAATCGATTTTAATCGATCCAAAAATTGTTTATATCTCCGTTGATATTAATTTGCACAAGAAATACCATAGAAGAAAATAGATTCAGATTTAAATTCTACATAAGAAAAACCTATTATCATCCCAAAGTCCCGGTCATGTGCTAAAACGAATATTAACAGAAATATTTATTGATTATTTAAAAATAATATTAAATTAATTAATTTTTTATTAAATCCGCTGTATGGATTTTCGCTTTAATTATAACCGATAGGAACTTATGGGCTACCCTGTACCTCGCATTATGAATTTGCAGCATCGCGTTGACTTCATTTCGTTCTAATACCAGGTTTTTGTATTTTGGTCGTGCGTTTCTTAGTAGGTTTTGATTATCGCTTATTATTCTAATTTATTTGCTTATTTTGCTAACTCTTTGAGGTAGAAGCTGGCCGGAATAGAATTTTGGTACAAGTGTACAATTATTAGGTATTTAAGTAATTTCTCTATTTTATTATTGGGGATAAGTATCTCCAAATAATTTTCGGGTAAAGTAACCTCCTTTCCCTTTTTAATTTTTGTTGGGTTCAAGGAGAAGTTTTAGTTAAAAAAAATTAAAGTCTTCAATCTTGACAAACATTGCAGTAGTATACTGTGGTTTTACTTTAAATTTATAATTTAATCTAATTTATTTCTCACAGACTATCTTAGGCTAATTCACAGTTCAAAAAATTCCCGATAATATCCAAGTAGTCATCATTTCATCGGTGCATCATTTCTACGGGGAATGCCAAAGGCTATCGAGCTGAGATTGACTTTTTACACTTATTTACTGTATATTGCCGTCTTTCGCACTGGAATTACTTACATAAGGGAGCACTGATCTAGAGGCACCTCCAGACGGTCAGCGCACACCCAATTTAAGAATTCCCATGAAATGGTACATTATGTATGTGATTTCCCTCCTTTCAAAAAAAAAAAAAATTATCATAACCTAATCTGCATTGCAATCCTTCGCATAGGAATTACTTGCATAAGGAAGCATTGATCCAGAGGCAGCTCCAGTTGGCCAGTATCCCCAATTTAAGAATTCTCCCAACAGTGCACATTGGCGTAATTTTTTTTTTTTTTTTTTTTACAAAATTTTGTTACATACGATTTAAAACAAAAATTGTACTGTAGAGCTAAGTAAGGTAGCTTCCATGAAGTTGAATGTGTCTATTCGGAGGTTTTGACTGCTGGGAATTTCCATCGGTTCAATTTATTTACATAAATAAGTAACCTTGGTTAACCTTGGTTTTGCTTCCGCCCGAATTGTTCATTCTGACGAAGGTCAATCTTGTCACTCCACCTTAGACCAATTGTTTAACGTGGAATCCGAACCACGCCCAACCCGAGAAGTAAAAAATTACAAAGTCCTCCCACGGACTCCCTCTCACGACCTCCCGATCAGCAGCCCAGTGTCTTCACCACTAGGCTAACCATGGTACATTACTTATTTTCATTATTACAATACAAGTGCTGTATACAATTATAAACCATACATGTTTTACAGCCTGAAATCTACTAGTTAAATATAATAAATTTTTTATAAAAGACAAAAACTTTAAACATTTCAATGCGAACTCGAAATGGTTGTCGTAAAGATTTTAACCACTTATGACGATTGATGCCTTTGTGTACTTTAATAATATACAGTGGGTCATTGCTGTATAGCTATTAAATTACAATTAGTTATAGCAGATATAATAAGCCTGTGTGCCAGTTCTTTATAAGACATTAATGATGATACAGTACAATCTGTGTTCCTCCTGCTGCTGTCAAGAACTGTGCTTCTGTGCTAACACCCTGCCCAGGCAAACTCGTTGGTCTTTCTCTCTCATCTGGTACTTTTCCTTCCTGCTGGAAGTTCGCTTTCATTCAGTCTGTCCCAAAGAAGGGTGATCGCTCTCAACCCTCCAACTATCGTCCAATTTCTTTGATTTCTTGCCTTTCCAAAATTTTTGAATCTATCTATAATAGGAAGATTCTTAAACACCCCTCTTCTCACAATTTTTCAGATCGTCAGCATGGGTTCCACAAGGGACGCTCTACTGGCGATATTCTTGCATATCTCTGACTCTTGGTCATCCTCCTTTCGGTGAAACTTTTGCTATTGCGCATGACATATCGAAAGGTTTTGATAGTCTGGCGCAAATCTTTAATTTCGAAACTGCCCTTTTTCGGTTTCTATCCTTCTACATATACTTTTCCCAAAACAGCTTCCAAGAGGTTGGGTGTGCTGTACCGGCTTTGCAGTTTCTTCACCCTCGTTCAGTTGCTGTCTCTGTACAGGGTCTTGTCCGCCCATGTATGGAGTATGTTTCTCATGTATGGGGTGGCTCAACCCACACAGGCGTACTTGACCGGGTGGAATCAAAAGCTTTTCGTCTCATCAATTCCCCACCTCTTACTCAGTCTTCAATCCCTCTCTCTTCACCGCAACGTTGCCTCACACTCTTTTATATCGCTGTTACAACGGACACTGCTCTTCTGAACTCTCAAACTGCATGCCTCCTCTTTTAAGGAGAGCAAGCAGCACCAGACTTTCGACACACTTTCATTCCTTTTCTGTCGAACTCTCTAACGCAAAGGTTAATCGGTATTTTCAATCTTTCGTCTACTCGACCGGTGAACTCTGGAACAATCTTCCTCAATCCATCTTTCCCTTTCTTTATGACCTCCAATCTTTCAAACACAGAGAGTGTCGGCATCTTAAAAATCCTGGATCTTGATTTTGGCTTTCTTCTTCTCCTATTAGGGGGGAGCGTTTTTGCGGCCATTCGCGCTTGGTCCCTGCTTACTACACCAAAAAGTGAAAATTTGTGTATATACATATATATATCTATATTAGAAGCTTAATTAAAGAAAAAATTAAACAATTACAAAATATGAAGTGAAAATTAGTGAAAGAAATAATTACAAAGATAATAAGAAATTTAATGATGACAACAGTATTTTTTAATAAAGAAATGCCTTCAATAACTTTGAAATTTAAGTTTTAATTGCTTCATGAAAGATTAGCGAGCAAAGACTGCTTTAAATTCATTTGGAAGATCGTTCCATAATTCCACCACGTAAAAATTTCAGGTACAGTGCTTACAAGAAGTCTCACGCCTCTGTCTCGTCCCAAGCTAGTCTGTTAGGTATAAAATGGGCGGTCCTTATGGCAGCGGAGGTATGTTCGGATTGGTGCACATAATTGCTCTAACCCCATCAATGACGTCCACATTATGTTTGTGTTGATCACTCTATCTATTTATATATAGAGACATACTGTATATAGATATATATAGAGTATGAAGGGGATAACTTGTCTCAGAACCAGCTATGTAGTTGTCTTACAATTAACAGTCCCAAGTGCAAGTTACGTTAATACCTCAACATAAACTACCCTGGACTAAAATAACATACGTGAAGCCCTTACCCACAAACCATTTAAAAGGTGTAATTTAAAAGCTCTCTCTCTCTCTCTCTCTCTCTCTCTCTCTCTCTCTCTCTCTCTCTCTCTCTCTCTCTCTCTCTCTCTCTCTCTCTCTCTGATCACACCGCATCCCATCAGAGGTCTTCAGCAAGGACATCGGCAATGTATCCATATAACGTTAATAATAACCGAAACTCGGGGAAAATATACTCTCTGCCTTCCGCTCTATCCCAAATCCTTTTCTCTTAGTAACTTCTTAATACAAACTAATCTATCATATTTTGCGACTTTTTAGCTCTGGTAGGATTCAATTCCATTCCTATAGTGTAAGAGATACTTAAATTCATGTGTGCAGTATGCCATATGATGTGCATAATAAATAATCATTTTTAAATAGTTGGAGCGTTCAAGGTTATCTGTAATAATCTATAGACTACCCCTCAAGCCCACTCTCAACACTTAGATTCCCCTAAGACACAGGCGTCTTCAAGTAACATGAATGCGTAGAGATCTAAGGTGTTAGATTCCATATTATATAATTTATGTGCTAGGTTTAAGAACGCTGGCATTGAAGGATGGAAGGAAGGGACAGTAAAAGCGATAATAGGTTTAATGAAGGAAGTGGAATGGAAGATAACAGTCCCATTCATAGGAGTAACGTTGTGAGAGCGTGGTACAAAGATCACCCAGAGATTATTAATCTAATTCTGCCACCATGTTCTCCTGATATGAATCCGATTGAAAACCTTTGGGTAATAATGATTAACGAATGGGAGCAACGCAATGAAAGAACATTTGAAGCACTTTTAGCTCACACGAAGAATAGTTGGGAGAGCTTACGCCGAACACCAAACATTCCCTACAATCTGGCCTCTTCTATGCCGCAACGATTGCAAGAAATTATTGATGCCGGAGGAAGCTATACGAAAGACTGATGTTAAAGCCATGACGTAAATGTGTATCGAATATATATTTATGTTAATATAGAATTTTATTATATTTTTATGTTTAACATCTATAAAAGTATATATTGTGACCATGAAAGAACTTTACTTATCCTTAGTTAGAATCTTTTCTTGCAATGTCTACGCTCGTGGAGATGATAATATATGCATTGTTGAAACAAACTATGAGAAGGTAATAGTTTCAGGAAAAAAATAAAAACTGGCAACATCGAGGCCATCACATGTTTATGAGAATTGTCATATGATATGCTACCAATAAACTCTTACATACTACTATATACAATATACTATATTACGTAATAATTACGATGAACAAATCAAATGCAAATTTCTCTGATTCACGGCCCACCAGTCTTGCTTTAGACTAATGACTTTCATAAGATGGAATAGGTTACCACTTAAAACAATGGATAAACAATCTATTAGTGAGACGACCGTGACTTCCTCGAAATGCGAGCGCGTGAGAGGTTCACTGAAGAATTTTCATTAGATTCTTCACGTAGGATATGTATCACAAACAACAATATTGACAACAATTCCCAACAATTACTTAATATCAATCATAGGAGACTAATTGCGAAGGTCAAAGCGCACGGTATACGCGGTCAGGTAGCTAACTGGTTAGAAGAATGGCTTCGTACTAGGAGACAGAGGGTCGTAGTTAATGGTAGTGAATCGGGGTGGTTAGATGTAGGTAGCGGTGTCCCACAGGGTTCAGTGTTAGGCCCATTGCTATTCGTAATTTACATTAACGACATAGATGTAGGTTTGACTAGTAATGTGTCAAAATTCGCGGACGATACTAAAATAGGCGGTAAGGTTGTTAACGAGGACGATAGTAATAGGCTCCAAGACGATGTAAATAGGATTATGGAGTGGACAGATAAGTGGCAGATGCAATTTAACGTAGACAAATGCAAAGTTTTGCATATAGGTTCTCGCAACAATAATTACACGTACACGATGGATGATAGGGAGTTAGCGAGCGTTGACGAGGAAGTAGATTTAGGCGTACGCGTATCTAAGGATTTAAAGGTTAGAAACCAGTGCCTGAAGTCTTGCGCAAAAGCTAATAGGATGTTAGGCTTCACAGCGCGTAATTTCGAATTTAAATCGAAGGATATTATATTGCCCCTTTACAAGTCCCTAGTCAGGCCTCATTTAGAATATGCAGTTCAGTTTTGGTGCCCGTACTTGCGTGAGGATATTGATAGGTTCGAAAGGGTTCAACGTCGTGCCACGAAACTGATTCCGTCATTGCGCAATAAGCCTTATGAAGATAGGATTAAGGAGTTAGACCTGTATTCACTCGAAACTAGAAGATTAAAGGGGGAGCTTATTGAAGTTTTCAAAATCGTTAATAACATCGATCGATAACGTAAATTTTGACAAATTGTTCACTTTCGATAATAGTAATACTCGCAATAACGGATTTAAGTTGCGTGGCAGACGTTTCATTACTAATATCGCTAAAAACTTCTTTACGTTTAAAGTAATTGATAAATGGAATAATCTTCCCGCGTCAGTCGTTCATTCTACCAGCGTTAATATGTTTAAGAACCGTCTTGACAGACATTTTAAAAGTATTAACGTTGTTTAATATAAAAAAAACAAAGTTAACAACAGGAGATCTGGTGGTGGTGCTCGAGGATGAGTCTGTTGATGATGAATGCCAGCTTGTGACATGCCAGCGTGTGATGCCAGCAATAAAATTATAAAAAAAAAAAAAAAAATTAGACTAACACGAACGTAGATGTAGCTCGTAGCGTAAACTAACCCACTTTTTGTTTAACTTTACCTACTTTTTTTTTCTTATCCCCTTCTTACTTTGCATGTCTGTAACTCTCTTTCTTGCATGTTTGTAATTTGCATGGAATGACAGTGAGTTAAGAATGTGTTTGCATGGTTTGTAAGCGTTCTTATTTTACTTCTTTTCATCTTTCACCCCTCTCCTATTCTCTCCGACTATTTTTCTGACTTGTCGGCAGTGGCCGGCGGATGATGATGATGAGTCTTTTCTCTTTTTCTGAATGAATGTTAACCCACGAGTGATAGGTGTTCCTCCTTACTTAACCCCTTATTCTCTTCTCTTCTCTTAACCTCCTACTCTTTCCTTTCTCTCGGGCTAACCTTAGAGTGGATCTTAGGGTCTTTGTTAGCCTTAGCTTCTGTAGATCTTCTGTAGATTGCATTTGAGCAAATAATTTAGACCTCGTCAAAATAACTTAGGTATCATGCCATGATTTGGGATATTTGCCGAATTAGTCGTTCGCTATAGTCTACAGTATATATATTGAGACGGTATAATGTAATGCCCAGCTAATATTATGATGACTAGGATTGCTCCATAACCATCCCAACATCCCGAAACTTGGTCATTCTGCTTCTTAATCATTTGTATTTTAAACACTAAAATGTAGCAGAAGTGACGTAATAATAGGCGTCATTGATTGGGTTTGAGCAGTTATGTGCACCAATCCGAACACACCTCCGCTGCCATAAGGACTGCCCGTTTTATACCTAACAGACGAGCTTGGGACGAGACAGAGGCGTGAGACTTCTTGTAAGCACTGTACAATGAAAAGTATAGTTTGCCTTAGAGATCTATTCATTCTCCGTAGACCTTGTTTGATGTTCGTGACTTATTTGATTTTCTATGATATTTTCGATTATTGTAGACGGAGTAAGCCGTTTTGTAAATGAAAATTAAGGAGCACATCTGTACTTCAAATATGCTTTTAAGCAGCTGCGTATATTAAAATTTAAAGGTTTCTGATGTATGAGCATAATGATCCCTTATTTTTCTAATAATTATCACTGGGCAACACGTATTTTATTGAATGATATCTGACACTTGATTCTAGGTAATTTGGGTGCGCTGAATACGAATTTCAACTCGGTTTGGCTCTATCAGGTCCTGATTCTTGTCGACAGCCTATGTGCCATTTTCCAGATTTTTCAAATTAGGACTAAAAAATTAAGTCATGTGTTAAATTTTTTTTTCAAGTTTCATGAATACAAGCAGTTCAAACTACAGTAAAATTACATTATAACGATAGAAATGACTTAAAATAAAAAACAAACAGATATGAAGCTTTCACTGTGGCAAAAATTTTCTTTTGTAAGACTTTCTAGCGTATTTGCTTGTTGATGGCAGGTCTCTTTTCAAGCACCAGCAGTAATCAGCCATCATGTGGGAATCCAGCGGCCTTGGTACCGTTCCTCCATAATTTTGATATCTTGGTGGAATCTCTCCCCTTGTTCGTCACTTACATCACCTAAATTACTTGGAAATTGGTCAAGATGGCTATTCAAAAAATGCATTTTTATGCTCATATTGCAACCTAACTCTTTGTAGTCCCTTAAAAGTTTTTTTACGATTTCTTCATAGTTATCTGCCCTATAATTGCCTAAAAAGTTTTCTATCAAGTCCACGAATGAGAACCAGCCATTTTTTTCGCGTTCATTCATGACATTAGGAAAATTGCTGTCTTTAATCATTGTTCTTATTTGTGGACCGTCGAAAATTCCCGCCTTGATTTTTTCATAACTTAAACTTGGAAATTTTGAAGTTATGTATTTGAAACACTCGCCGTTCGTATCTAAAGCTTTTACATATTGTTTAATGAGGCCTAGTTTTATATGCAGAGGAGGAAATATGATTTTATCTCTGCTCACTAAAGGTGGATTAATTACGTTTTTTTCTCCGACAGTAAGTGATGTTCGTGCTGGCCAGATTTGTTTGAAATAATGTTCTTCCTTGGCTCTGCTGTCCCATAAGCAAAGGAAGCAGGGATATTTAGTATACCCTCCTTGTTGTCCTAGCAGAAAATTAACCATTTTTAAGTCAACACATATGATCCACTCGTGCTCCCTATATTTGATAAGATTTAAAACCTTTTCTATATGTTCATACTTTTCTTTTAATTTTGTTGAGTGCCCAATCGGTATCGAGCCGTATAGATTGCCATTATGCAACAACACACACTTAAGACTTCTTTTCGAACTGTCTAAAAACAAGCGCCAATCATTTGCATCGTAAGACTCAACCCCCATCTTCTTTAACAAACCAACTATGTCGCAGCAATATACTAAACTATCCTCTGTTCTAAAATATTTAACAAGTTCTTCTTCTCTTTTTCTGTAAAATGAAATGTATGTGTTTCAAGTAAGCAAGTTTTTCTCTTTAAGTCTTGAAGCTAAAATTTCCGCAGCCTTTTTTGGCAAATTTAGATCCCTTACAAGATCATTCAACTCGGCCTGGTTAAACTTTTGCGGATCGTTTTGACTTTCAAATACGCTGGGGTCAAAATCGGTGTCTGACTCCTCAAAGTGCATAACAATATTTTCAGGAACATCTTCAACTAATTCTTGAGTTGGCAGACCCTTAAATTTTGGAATGGGGATCTCATTTGAATGTAGCACAGGTCGTATCGCGGTGTCGAAATTTGGGTACTCGATACAATGTTTATTTTTCTTAGTGAAGCCCGAAGTCTTGACAAAGCAAAGGTAGCAATCGGTCTCGTGGTTAGTAGGCTCTCGCCACATGATATGGAAAAAAAATTGTAAAGCGTTAACAAAAGCGACGAGAGACTTGTTTTTATGAATTTTATCAAAAGTTATCACCCAAACATTTAACATTTCTGTGTTTCAACCTTATGCAATATTTGAGATTCTTATAAACATTTTCTGTAAATTTTTGTTTATGTACCTAAGTTATAATTACATTTAGATAAGTTACAGTATACTAGTGATTAAATTACGTAGTTTTATGAAATCATAAACTTACCATCGGAACTCCAAAAGGTATTTTTGAATCCGAACCCTTCGTCCAATGTCGCAGTCTTTCAATGCATATAGTGCAGGCTTTATGTGGAGCCCACGATTTATCTTGGTCCCCCAGTTTTATGCCAAAATAAGCTAAGTAAGCTCTTTTTACGAAGTCAGTTATATTTGCTCGTTGATGTGGAAGTGTAAAATTTCCACATATATAACAGAAGGAATCAGGGTTCTTTTTGCATTTGAACTTTCTAGTGCTTGATGACATATTGCTTGAATGTTCTGCCAATTTGTAAAGGTATTTAAAGCCCTTAATTCATATAAATTTAAGAAAATCTGAAATATAAACACAAAAATTAGTTTAAATAGGTACTTATTATGAAATAGGTACTTACAATCTATGAAATTAAACTAGAAACACGGATGAGTAGGTACAATATAAATTACGTCTAATTAAATCAACTATATTAAATCACGATGACAAAATTACTCACTAAATCATATGCCAATTCAAAATTATGTTAATGCCCAAACTTAATTAACTAACTCGACTGACTGACTGACTGATTGAATTGACTGATTAACTCTGGAAACGAGTCGCTTTATATATTTTAGTTGTCCCTCTAGAATACTCTACAGAGAACAGGAACGCTCGAGAAAATTTTAGAATTCTATGATATTTTTAGCTTAATTTACTAATATTAAAATGGGTTAAAAATGACAAAATTAAAAATATTTTTAGGGTGTTACATATAAAAATATACATAATACAACAATACCATAACAATAGGTACAAATACCTAGATAAAAACCTAGTTGCATAATGTGTAACTGCAAAAAGACTTAGCGAGTATTGAGAAAAAAACCTTTTTATGAATACGACGAAAGAGGAGGGGTGTTGAGCAAAATCAGGACCTGATAGAGCAAAACCGAGTAAAGATTCGTGCTCAGCGCACCCAAATTACCTAGAACTAACTGTCAAATCTAATTCAATAGACAAAAAGTTGAAATTTGTTCCCCAGTGTTATATTTTGGCATATGATTAAAGGGTTATTGATTTGATGTAATAGCATACATTTTCACACGTAATGTATGTGGTGTGTGGACAGACTAGAGCATTTTTTTTCCTTCTACTCCAACTGGTTTCCGGGATTAAACCTTAACCCTTGGAAATTTTCAGTTACGTCCCAGTACCAGGCGCAGGATAGAGATGGTGTTCTTAAGATCTCCCTTATTATCTCTCCAGATGTTATACTTATAGTTAGTTGGTCAAAGTGACCTACTGTAGATTTTTTTACTGCTCTTATTGCTACCACCACTATTGGAATGGTCTCGGGTTCAACATTCCACATCCTCTGTACTCCACGTTTTAATCGTTAGTATCTTAAGATCTTTTCTCTTTATAGTTAGTAACATTTCAGTACCCCGGGACTCCAACTTCCTCGAGGAAGCATTTGTTACTCTAGTTTTCTCTCGCTACTATGTTTGGTCGACATCCTACTATTCTAATGTCAGTTGGTATCTCATGATTGTATGGGAGTAGTACTTTCTCATTGTCTTCTACTGTAGTATAGTACAGGGTGTCCCAGAATTAACTATCTATTTCAATGAAATCGGACAAATTTTTTAAAAACACACTTTTATTTATGTTTATCATGTTTAATATGTGTTAAAAATGTATAAATTTCTAAATTTTTTTCATAATTTTATTTTCATAATTTTTTCATTATCTGGTCCAATGAAAGACCGTCTGAAGTCATAGAATGGCAAAGAGACTCTCCAAAAGTTAACGTGTGGCTTGGAATGACCAAATCCCAAATTTATGGCCCATTCTTCTTTGCGGAAGCAACTGTAACAGGTACCTTCTACCTTGATATGCTTCAGCAGTTTCTCGAACCACAGCTTCTTGATGATGGCATTCTTGATAATGTTGTGTTTCAAGCCACACGTTAACTTTTGGAGAGTCTCTTTGCCATTCTATGACTTCAGACGGTCTTTCATTGGACCAGATAATGAAAAAATTATGAAAATAAAATTATGAAAAAAATTTAGAAATTTATACATTTTTAACACATATTAAACATGATAAACATAAATAAAAGTGTGTTTTAAAAAATTTGTCCGATTTCATTGAAATAGTTAATTCTGGGACACCCTGTATATGTACCCAGTGTCTCTGTTTCAAGCCTTATCATATTTCTTACATAATTTGAAGTGAATTAGCCTGCAGACTGCCTTGTGCGCCTCTGTGCAGTTTCACTTGTGTAGTAGCACTTCACATTCAGATAGCATTGTGCCTCAGTTTCTGAGCTCTTTGAACATAGTCTACACTTCATTTTCATCTTTACCCTGTATATGTCTTTTGAACCAGTTCGTTCGCAGTGCTTGGTACAGAAAAGTATAGCGTTTTAACCGTATTTGTGGGGGAAATGTAATTTGGTTGAGAAGAACGAGAATTCGATAGTTTATGATTTATATTTTCAATGCTGACGCAATGATAGTTTATCAAGTCCCAATCCTAATATTTTCCCTTTAGTGACACACGATATCGTGTGCAAATGATGATAATATTGAACTTTGGTATTAGTTTCTTTTTTGTGAACAACAGAAATTTTTTGTTTTTATCTAAGGATAATTTATTGGTTTTTCAGCCACTCGCATACTCTTGCGATGTCTCAACTTATCATTTCATTAAGGGATGCGAGATCGCTGAGTACATCAGGGAGGTGTCATCGGCATATTTGAAGCCTTTCCCCTTGAGAGAGACGTGAAAGTCACTTATATAAAACAAAAAATAGTTTGGGGACGAAAATATTTCCTTGTAGAACTCCATATTTAATTTTTAATTCGGTGGAAATAAATTATTTCGTGATAGTTATTCTGTCGCGCAGATATGAGTTAAACCAATTTAATGCAACATCCCTTATGGTGTCGCTTCGCTTGTTTTACAGCCTTCTCTGTTATATAGTTCGGAAATGAAATTTGATGATAACTTTGAGGTAGCACGCCAATAATATTTTAGACTGGCGGCGTCACTCTCGCTTTAAATATTCACTTAAAGAAAATCTTTATTCAGAAAGAATGTACATCACATCCATGTAGGTTTACGGAATGTTGGTATTTATATTTAATTTTATATTTTGGTGGTAAGTAGTCTAATCACAACATTCTTATCTGAATATGCCGTTCGGAAGCATGAGAGATTTT
The DNA here is from genome assembly GCA_023014485.1 of Bathynomus jamesi. Classification (NCBI taxonomy): domain Eukaryota; kingdom Metazoa; phylum Arthropoda; class Malacostraca; order Isopoda; family Cirolanidae; genus Bathynomus; species Bathynomus jamesi. Next base: position 14,579 of record JAJOZX010017129.1, read on the forward strand.
TAGGCAAAATCTTTCAGGTTCATTTTAATTTTTACTACAAAAAATAAAATAGAACTGAAAAATAAAATGATTTCTGTCATTACAAATGAAAATAGAGATAATTTCAAAATTAGAGAAATGTTGATAAATGAGGTACATTACATATATACGGTGTAATATAATGAAATATTTCAAAATATAATTTATATAGGCCCTAACTCGTGATTACACGCGATTTAAAAGCGAGTTAATTTTGCATATATTATAGACCTCCATAATTCTTTGAAAGAAGAACTGCGATTATTTACTTAGGCACATTTACATGTTGCAAAACAAGTACAACTGGAAATACATTAAAAATGGGCGTTAATAAAGTATTGCTTTAGTGATTTGTGAAACTAAATTAATGATGCTTTTCCGGCATTTGTAGGTATAGAGTTCCATATATATCTATTGAATAATTTGCTTTGTGTACGAAATTATTGGGAAACCTTGTATCAGGTCATCCCATAAGTAATGTTTTTTACGATAGATTAAGTTTAAACTAGTCCTATTCGGTTTAGGCATAAATTTTCCGAAGGTTATATCTAAAAGGAGATCTATCGTGTTTCGCTACATACTTTACAGACCTTGACCAGTGAAGACGTGTGTTTCGCTTTATGTGAACCCCTCATAAACATGGCGGTATCAGAAGAGCATATCAGGCATATAATGCTTTACGAGTTCAAAAAAGGGAATAGTGCTACTGAAGCAACGCGAAACATTCAGGAAGTTTATGGCAACGATATTCTGCATGTGAGGAAATGTCAAAGATGGTTTCAAAAGTTTAGGAATGGTGACTGCTGTTTGACAGATGCAGCAAGCTCTGGACGCCCTGCTGAGTTTGATGATGACTTGCTGTTAGCCGCACTTGAAGAAGACTGTTCAACAACTGTCGAAGAATTAGCCCAGAAACTCAATTCATCCCCGTCCACCATCCATCGACATTTGCAACAACTCGGGAAAGTGCCTAAGTTAGGAAAATGGGTGCCACATGAATTGTCGGTCGACAATCTGAGAGTGCGGGTAAACATTAGCACAGCTCTTCATTCCCGTGAACTCCAAGATCCGTTTTTGCACCGTTTAGTGACTGGTGATGAAAAGTGGATACTGTACCACAATGTTAAGCGCCGTCGACAGTGGGTTTGTGCCGGAGAACCAGCGACACCACAGCCAAAACCAAATCTTCATCCTCGGAAGGTGTTGCTTAGTGTTTGGTGGGATAAAGGTGGTGTAATACACTTTGAAACCTTACCACACAACCAAACAATCACCGCTCAAGTCTACTGTCAACAACTGGATCGATTGAACACTGCACTAAAAGAAGAGAGACCTTCTTTGGTTAATCGGAAAGGAATCGTGTTCCACCACCACAACGCACATCCTCATACCGCTCGGATCACTTCTGCGAAAATTGAGGAGGGTTTGAGATTGATTGAGTTCATGGAGGATAATTTTTTACGACAGATAGTTACCGAACCAACGCGCCGTGACAATATTTTAGGTTTAGTGATGACGAACGGCGAAAATATAGTCGATAGTTTAAAAGTAGGCGAGAGTTTAGGATGTAGTGATCAGTGGTGGGCACCGTTAACCAAAAAGTTAACTTCGATAACGATAATCCGTTAACCCCAATTTTTAACTCCGATAACGATAATCCGATAATTTTACTACAAAGTTAACGGAAGTTAACGATAATTCGTTAACGATAACTATTTCTATACTAACATTTAAAAAAAATCAAGGAAAAAAGCTTTAAAACCCATAGAAAATGTTTATTTATGCAAAATCCAACAATAAATAGGTATTTAACTGTATTTTTATCAAGTTTTGCAACTTTTTTGCTTAATAACTTTTTTTTATTTTTAATAAAAAATGTACTGATTACATGTTTTGAAACCCTTGTAACCACTAACCATTAACTAAATTTTAATTTACCAGAGAATTATTATGGCGGGAACTGAAAGGTAAAATTAAATTTTAGGCACATTTATTAAAGACTATGACAATGTGCTGGTTGCCCTTCAGAAAGACCAACTTCTCAAAGTTAGGCCCAACTGCCAGTCTTGACCTCTTGGGCCTCAGGATGTCCTTCCCGAGAGAGAAGAGCCGTTCCACTGCGGCAGTGGACGGAATTGGCAGACTGAAGTTATGGCGGTTTGAATTCATTCGCGGAGCGGTGATCTTCCGTGAATGGACTCCTCGCAGTTAACGTGTTAACGGACTTTAACAGACTAAATATCGAGTTAGCGGAAGTTAACTGGTCCGATAAAGATAAATGGAAATTAACTTCCGTTAATAGTCCGTTAAAAAAAGTTAACTTCGTTAATTAACTGTTATCGGATTAACGCTTTAGTGCCCAACACTGGTAGTGATCATCAAATTCTTAGGTTTAAGTTATCGATAGAAAACACGAAGGATATTAACGTAATAGAAGGCCCTGATTTTCGTAGGGCTAATTTTGATAGTTTTGCGGATAGGATGAGAGTAGTGGACTGGGATAACTTACTTATGGGTGGTGATATGACAAATTTACATTGGGAGGCATTTAAAGAAAGTTTTATGAATATTGAAAGAGAGTTTATTCTTCGTAGGCCAAAGCGCGCTAGAAATCATGGTAGGCCCAAGTGGTGGACTAGGGAAATAGGCGAGTTCATAAACGAGCGTAACAGAGCGTATAGACTTAATAAGCGCAATGGCACGGCAGCTAACTTTAATAGATATATCGAGCTTAGACGTCAGGTTAAAAGATCAGGTAGGAATGCTGAGCGTAATTTAGAGAGACTTATAGCTGCGGATAGTAAACATAATCCAAAAAAGTTTTTTGAATACGTTAATAATCGTAAGCCGATAAAAGATAACATAGGCCCTAACTTCAACGCATATCGCATTAATTGCTGCCGGAAAATCTATCTTAACCTCGATAGCCCTAAGGGAATTACGAATGTACAGCAAAACGCCGCCACCAAACCTATGAAACCTATCATTAGTAGAGAGTTTAAAACCCGGTATATCAAGTTCCCCCAGCAAGTCCCGAGTCACGATATTTAACCACGTTTCAGTGATAGCAACTATATCGTAGTTGCCGGAATAAATTATCGCATTAAATTCATTTAATTTATTTCTAATACTACGCGCGTTACAATAAAAGACGTTTAAGTTATTTTTTACCACAGGCCGGCGTTTCAAACTATTTTTCACGTCGGGCCCGCGTTCCCCAGACCCACAACGTTTAAAGAAGGCTTCGACCTATACAGCTTTCGCACGTTTTCGTCAATTAACCTACCTAGCCTAGCATTACCTATTTCATTAAAATGCACCCCATCTTTTGTAAAAAGGCTAGGATCACTGAATTCGGACCACAGCTTTACGAAGGGTACATTTTCCTCAGCACAAATCTCTTCTAATTTATTATTCAAAAATATTGTTTTTGACGTAATACTAAGACCTAAACCGTGCCTAGGGGTAATACCTAGAACTAAAGACCTATCTGACCTCGCCTTCAGGGACCTAATTAACCCCCTATATCTCTCCAAAAGGTCGGGTACTTCGTATCGGGCCTATACGAGTCGTTGCCTCCTACCATCGTCACCAACATCGAGTGACGGGAAGCAACATCAATCCTATCCACTTCGTCTCTAACTCTGTCAACCCTGGCCCCTGGGAGACAGACCCTCCTCCTCTTGGTTGGATGCCGTTCAACGAACTCTTTGTCCATGTGGCGCACTAAAGAGTCTCCAATTAAATAGTATCCCCCTCATTCACGTCCCTTTCCAAATGGGCGAAAGGGTTCGAAACCTCGATAAGGGGGGAATTCCTATCACTTAACGTACGCGGCCTAGCTCCACCCTTAACTTCTCTAAATTCCTCCCCATCTACTACTCTCGGACCAACCTTAACCCCTTCCTCAACTCTATCCAACCTTCCCGACAAGCTACCTAAACTAGAAACTAGGTTATGCACCTCACCCTTCAAATTACTAACGTCTTCAACGTTAGTATTGGTTCGGTTTTCGTCAACCGTAGCCCTACCCCTGCCCTCATCAAGCGTTGCAAGTCTTTCCGTTACATCACGTACACTGCGTTTTTTGTCAACTATTTCCTCCCTTAACTCGCAAAAGAAACAAACTGATCTCTCGGTAATCGCCATAGGACCGCCGTTATAATCTTTAAATTCCGAATACCACCGGTTTACCCTACACCTAACACACGATGCTTTCTGCGACGGCATCGCGCAGTTAAAAATTAGTTTATAACCGTCACAAGTTTAAGTTAAATTAAGCCGGCACGCTATGAAAACTTCTAAATCGCTAAAAACCACTAATATTCAATTACTAACTATAACAATGTGAATATAAACGCAAGTATATAAAATTCAAAACTTTCCAAAAGTAAAATTCTTTGCAATATCAGAGAGCTCAGGAAATGCGTCCGTTCAGTACAGAGTCCGGCTGACGAGTGAGTACAGATAGTAGGCTTCCATGAAACGATGAAGAAACATTGGTCGAAAACCTTCGGTGATGTGTACAAAGCTACAGTTTCCACCAAGCAGAACATGAAGACCATCAAAGCTGACAGAAAGCTACTACAGCGGCTCCTGAATGCTGCGACCGCTGGTAGCATGGTGGAGATGGCCAACGTCTTGAAGCATGAACTGTCCCCAGTCCCATTTAGGCTGGCGAAGGCAGGAGGAGAGATGAATTCGACATCGAAGTCTGAGCTGATGAACATCCTGATGGCTCAGCAGACCATAAGCTCAGAAATTCCAACCTCTGATCTGAAGACCTGTGTGATGATAGATGACCATGCACTCATCCAAGCTCTTGGCAAACCTGGCGTCTGTCGGACATTCGGCGACTATGCTGGTGTTCTTCAAGGCCGTGACGAGTTATTTCAATGAACACACAACAAGAGTTGATGTCATCTTTGATCGGTACGCAGGGGAAGGATCGATCAAAGCAGTTACCAGGACAAAGTGTGCAAGCAAAAAGAAACAGATTCGGAAAGTCATTGATGGCCTACAAGTTCCACTGCCTGAAATGTGGAAAAACTTCCTGGCCCTCGATACAAAGAAGGCTGACCTAGCCTTGTTTCTGTCTAACGTTATCACTGAGAAGGGCAGAGATCTTCAAGAAAGATGTCAGCTGGTGACAGGGGAGTGGCTTCTCTGAAGCCACTGAAGTACGGTCAACCAGGCGACATGACGTTCCACTGCATAGCAACCATGAAGAGGCGGACACCACGCTCATCCTTCACTCATGTGATGCAGCGTCCCAGGGCTATGAACGAATACTGCTAGTGTGCAGAGATACTGATGTAATGGTGCTACTGATTCACTTCGTTTGCACCAAGGTCGCTGAAGTATGGATGCTGTGCGGAATGGCCAAGAACCGAAAATGCTACCCCGTGCACAATGTATTCAAGAGTTTGTCGCCCCCGAGTCAGCTTCCACGCTTTGACCGGGTGTGAAACAGTCTCGTCCTTCAGTGGTCATGGAAAAAAGAAGTGTTGCAAGGTGTTCAGTGACCACCCACTCCTGCTGCACGCCATTGGTCGAGATGGGGATATCGCAGATGTTGAGAAGTTTGTCTCTCATTTGTATGGCACCCCGGAACAACACAGTTGATGACGTCAGAGTTCACCTTTTTGGAAAGGCCAAGAAGACTGGAAATGCTCCCACCGACAAAGGACGCCCTGGAGCTCCACGCCAAGCGGGCAAACTATCACGCCAAAATATGGCTCCAGGCTGACAAAGAGCACGTAGATGTTGAAGATCCGGTGGACACTTCAGCCTGCAAGTTGGAAGATGGGAGCATCCTACCAGTGTGGACAAGACCTCCTCCAATCCCTGAAGCCTGCCTGGAGCTTGTTGCTTGTGGTTGCAAGAAAAAGTGCAAGACAGCTAGATGCAACTGCTTCAGGAAAAGAATGAAGTGTACGACAGCTGGACAGTAGATTCATGTCTTTCTTCCGGGCTGAAATCGAGAGAAGCTGGAATGTGCTGTAAGGAACTAATAACTCTGTTCTTAAGTCATTGCAATCCACACAATTGTGACTGTCAGTGCAGCATTTCGGTGCTGTTCATCAAGAAACGTGAACTTGTAGATGTTACTAGTGTGTAAACTGTATAGTTATGGGGCTATATTTACTGCTTTGTGATTTAGTTGTGATGATTCTGTTACTGTGAGTACTTAATTCATGCCATCAAACTTATTAGGCACTAATCATGTTAAAATAAATTGTTTTGACAGACTTGCTCAATGTTTTTTTTTCGCCAATTAAAATAAAAAAAACACATTTTTAGCACAATTTCAGTCGTGATTAACTTGAATTTGACCTTGAGTTGGTAATTCGGATGGAATAAGCGTGTCATCGTACTTCTTTATTACTAAGTGTGGCAAAATGAAACATTTGAATTGGCTCAGAATATTTTTTTTTTAAATTAAAATTAGAAAATATAATTTTTTGCAAAGTTTGACCTCGAAAATGATCTTCAAAAGCGAGAGTGGCATCCACCTGCATTTTATTCCTCACCCACAGGTACATTGATTTAGCATGGGTGCCAGCTATTAACAAAAAACGCCGTTCAAAGTCGATTTTTGAATTTTGGCCGGTCCACTAATTATACACCGGTCTGCATGAAAATCGATTTCTTTATTTTGAGTTGTGATTCTGAAGCAGTTCGCTGCGCTGAATTAAAAAATGCTACCAGTTTTTTTCTATCACCCACAGTTTTAAAGTTATTAGCAAAACAATTTTGGGGCGTTTTGTAATTTTTTACCTTTTTTATCTTTAATTAATTTAATTTTTTCATATTTTTCAGATAGATAATTCTAACATTACGTCTTTAAAATTTTAATAATGGCTTCTAGAGGATGTACCCATAGTCCAGACATATTTTGTTATATTTGTGGTCGGTATGTTGTTGTAAAACAAAGGACAAATGTAACGACCTTCATTAAGAGAGCTTATCATGCTTATTTTGGAATTAAATTAGGAGATCAAGACAAAAGTTGGGCTCCACACAAGGTTTGTCTTACGTGTGTTGCGGCACTAAGGAATTGGAGCAAAGGTAAAAAGAAAAGTTTGCCATTTGGGATCCCTATGGTATGGCGCGAGCCTAGAAACCATACCGACGACTGCTACTTCTGTTCTTGCAATGTTAAAGGTTATAATGCAAAGAATAAAGAGAGCCTTCAATACCCAAGTCTTCCATCTGCAATAAGGTCGGTACCCCATGGTCCAGAAGTTCCTATTCCCCTCCCACCTGGAGTCTGGATCAATATAATTCAGATTCTGATTCAGCTCCAAATCCAGACAATGATGATGTTTATGAACAGCCAACAGCTGACCGAGATCCTCCTAAACCATTAACCCAAGCCGAACTAAATGACTTAGTCAGGGATTTGAATCTGCCTAAGGACTCTGCAGAACTTTTGGGGCCTAGATTGCAGGAGAACAATTTATTGGCATCCGACACATACTTCGCTTGGTACAGAAATCGTGAGAAAGACTTCGTGCCTTTTTTCGAAGATGGTCCCTTGGTATTTTGCAAGGACATCACAGGATTAGTGTGCAAGCTAGGCATCGAATACAAAACCAGTGACTGGAGGTTGTTTATAGATTCTTCTAAAACCAGTCTAAAAGGAGTGTTACTGCACAACGGTAACAAATATGCATCAATCCCAGTGGCCCATTCTACTCATTTAAAAGAGACCTATGATAACATGAAACTGCTTCTGGAAAAAATTCAGTATCAAAATCACAGATGGATATTGTGTGGGGATCTCAAAGTCCTTTGCATGTTACTTGGGCAGCAATCAGGATACACTAAGATGCCATGTTTCATCTGCGAATGGGATAGTCGAGCACGTGACCAGCACTGGAAGAGGAAAACTTGGCCTCCTAGAGAGAATCTTACCCCAGGATCAAAGAACATTTTACATGAACATCTAGTTGAACCAAATAAAATCCTCCTACCACCCTTGCACATTAAGTTAGGCTTGATGAAGCAGTATGTCAAAGCATTGAATAGAGAAGGTGAGTGTTTCAAGTACATTTGTTCAAAATATCCAAAGATTAGCTACGAGAAAATGAAGGTGTTTTTATAGGTCCTCAGATTAGAAAGTTATTGACAGACGATCATTTCCTGAACACAATGACCAATAAAGAAAAAGAAGCATGTCTTGGTTTCAAAGATGTTGCTGAAAACTTCTTTGGAAACTACAAAAGCCAAAATTATGAGAGACTGGTGGAAAATATGCTTAAAAAGTTTTGCGCCTTAGGCTGCAACATGAGCCTGAAAGTTCACTTCTTATTTTCGCATCTTGACCGTTTTCCCGAAAATCTCGGAGATGTCAGTGAGGAGCAAGGGGAACGATTTCACCAGGATATCAAAACCATGGAAAGAAGATATCAAGGAAAATAGCATATAAATATGATGGCGGATTACTGCTGTGTCTGCAACGAGATCAGCCTAACGCACAGCATAAGAAAACATCAAAGAAGCACCGGTTTAGTCGTCATTAGTCAGATCTACCTTCGTAGTCTTAAGTCTTTGGAATAAGTCCTGAAATGTTTGCAAGTAAAGAAGGTAAATATATTTTGTTTCTTTCAGTTATTTTTTTATTCTTTCATAAACAAGCAATATGCTTGTCCAAGAGCTAGGAGCTATTTAATTCTGCTTTAATTAGGTTTTACTCTATCACCTAAAGATTTCGTGCTACAAGGGATGTTGTAATACCTCATCTGTCGCCAAATGTTAACCACCCATTGATGGGAGGGGAGAGAGTATTTTGCTGGGAACGGGACTGGTTGTTATATATATTTACCCTACATTATTATGTAAGCGTTACTGTAGTCTATAACAACAAAATTTATGGTTTAGCATGTGCAATCCAATGTTGGTCTCGATAAGATGGTTCACATTTGGGGATAAATGGAGGATTTATGACACACCCTGTAGTAAGAAAACCATACGTGATAGGGAAAAACTAACTATATTTTTGAGATCAGCGCACTCAAATTATATAGAATCCACTCTAATAGACAGAGTTTATTTCCACGACAGTTTCGACGCCCACTGGCATCCTCCTCGGGTGGATACAGAAACACGAATGAACCAAAACAAGAGGGAAAAACAGTCCAGGGACCGACCGTTAAGAAATTCGCACCTAGGTTAGATCCCATTCTCCCGACACCGGAAGGGCATTTTCATTAAGTACATTCGCGCAAATTTTTTAAAACTATCTTCCTGTTCTAAACATACAGATTCTATTATATTTTTTTACATAATTATTACATTTATTATTAAATTTATTACATTTAATATTGCATAATTATTTATTAAAGAAATTATAAATTTATTATTGCATTGGTTATTACATTATTGTTTATTATACAGAACTTATAAACCGAAAAACGAATGAAAAAAGCCGATTAAGAAACCATCCAGAGACCATTGAGAAATTCGCACCTAGGTTAGATACCGTTCTCCCGACACTGGAAGGGCATTTTATTACAGGGTCCGCTTATAAGTACATTCCCACAAATTCAAAACTATCTTCTTGTTCTATACATACTGATTCTAATATTTTGACATAATTACTGCATTTATTATTATTACCTTTACCCTAATTATTAAATTTATAATATTACCTTTATTATTACATCTGTTGCATTTATATTTATTTCCACATTTATTACTTCCATTATTACATTTACTAAAGGCGAGTAAGGAAACATTCCAATCCAGAGACATTTAAGAAATTCACACTTAGGTTCGAACACGTTCCCACGACTCCGTAAGGGATTTTTTGACCAAGAATCTCATTAAAGGGTCTAACTTATAAGTACCTTCGCACAAATTAAAATTATCTACTTTTTCGATACACACAGATTCTATTATTTTTCTTTTGACATAATTATTACATTTATAAAGTACCTTACTTGATTCCCAATCTATAGCATGATTATTTTGGCTGGCGTGATAAAAAATGGCATTATTAGTATTACAACTTCTGAAGGCATATTTGTGTTCTTTAATACGGGTTTCAATATTTCTTCCAGTTTCTCCCACGTATACTAAATCACAACTTTTACAGGGAATGCTGTAGACACAGGCTTGTTCCTCTTTTGCCACGTTATTCCTAACCAATTTACTTTTCACGGTAGACGAATATTTGAACGCCAAAGCAAACTTAAAATCTTTCGTCAACGGTTTTACTCTTTCTAAGCCGGCAATGTAAGGCAAACTCACATATTGTTTTTGGTTAACAGAAGGTTCCCGAGGGGCATAAAAAGATTTTCTGGCTTTAAAATACGCCTTTCTGATAAACCACTCGGGATATTTTAAATCCTTAAAAATGTTCCAAATCTTTGAATTTTCCGTGTCCAGCAAATGTGGGCTACAAATCCTGAGTGCTCTTAGAAACATGGAAGAAATAATTGAGCTTTTAACCCCTTCATCATGATATGAAAAATAATGAATGTACGAATTACAATGAGTAAGTTTTCTATAGACCGTGAAATTGGGCTTTCCGCTTTCGTTAATGACCAAAACATCTAGAAAAGGTAATTGTTTGTCGTTCTCCCACTCATATTTAAATTTAATAGAGGGAACAAGATTATTTAATGACTGAAAGAAAGTGTCAAAGTTGTTCCAGTGGTCAGGCCAAAATGAGAAAATATCATCTACATAACGAAACCAAATTAGATTCCTGGGACATATTGTTTGCAACAATTCCGACTCATAGTATTCCATGTATAATGTACTCAGTATTGGGGATAAAGGAGACCCCATTCCCATACCAAAACGTTGCAAATAAAATTCTTCACCGAAGGAGAAGGCATTATTGGTGACACAGAGTTTTATCAGTTCTAAAAATACAGATGTGGGCATGCCTAGTTCTACGTTACATGTTGGCAATTTTCTATCTAAAAAACTAAGTACATCATCAATGGGAACTTTCGTAAACAAGGACTCAACGTCAAAACTGATCATTCTTCCCCGTTTTAAATCTAAGGACATAACTTTGTTAATAAAGTCACAGGAATTAGTGATGTGCGAGCCTGAAAATTTACCAACTAATGGGGATAATTTATCTGCAAGAAATTTAGATAACCTGTAACTAAAGGAACCCCTGTGTGAAATAATGGGACGGAGTGGTATATTAATCTTATGGGTTTTGGGTAGGCCGTAAATGTGGGGGAGTTTGGGGTTAATCTGTAGAAATCTTTTAGGATCAATCGCCGGGACATCTTTTAATAAGTTCCTGATGGTTTTGTTGAATCCGGCAGAAAGACGCTTTAGGGGGACGATCTCACTTTGGCGTAGGTGAATTCATCACTAAGTAACGCTAGCCCTGTTCAAAAATCAACTTTTTCTTATTTTCATAGGTTTCTGTACTTTTTCCCATGCTTTTTGACCTGAAAAGGCCGAAAATCACAACCATTTTGACCTAGGTTGTTGGGAAGCATTGCCGCATGGAGCTTTAAGTTTTCTGCCTTGAAATCGGCCAAAAGCACCAGTTCCGGGGTCCCTTGAATCATGTTTTGCACTATAACTTTTTATCTAAACAAGATAGAGCAACAAAATAGGCACCAAATTAAAGTGTTTTTAATCCTCTTTCTAACTTATACAATTATGATAGTCTTGGAACAAGAAATGGCACATTGGTACATACAAAGATTTCAGAAATATCACAAAATTCGTTTTCTCACACTCAAGGCAGACAAGGCGCCTTATTCATGACACAAATTTGAGATTAACATTTTGTCACAAGTCTAATCGATCAAGAAGTGAAAGCATTACATGATGATTAATTTCATAATGACATTTACACAGTCAGTTGTTGAGAGTTTGTTTCTTGAAGCTGTCAAAGCGGCGTCTGTTGAACTCCACAGCTTGAAGGAGATAGTCCCTTTGCTTGGCATCTGTTGTTATGACATTTGCAAAGTCGCTCATCATCTTGACACCACGTTCAGCAATGTCATTCACCGCTTTCAGATTCTTAACATAGTCCAACGCTTTTCTGTAGTCCTCATTCTGTGGCCAAGACGTGACAGGTTCCAGAAGCCACTCGGATCCAATGTTCAGTGTGTCCAGCAGGAAATGTGATTCTGGGCCAATGAGATCAACCAGGGTGGTCTTAGCTGTGACTCTCTGGAATAGAGGCTTTCCTGTTCTGAAGCTGTCTGACTTCTCAGTGGCATGTAACTGGGCAGCAATGTCGTGCTTCAATGTGTCACTGAATCTACTGCTGAACAGGGCAAATGGCACGACTTCCTGCGTCAGGTACCATTTGTGGTTTTCCATCTTATTAAGTACTGCATCAGCAAGCTCTGGGTCAGTTTTCTTGTACTTCAACATGTCCTGGATTAGACTTAGATCATTCACGGGAGCATCTGCAGCAGACATTGACATCATCCATACAGGAGTGTAGAACAGCGCAAGGAAGGTGTTGAGTCTTTCCAGCTTTGATACAGTGTCTTCGTCGTACTCAAGTTGATCTGCAAACATCAGCATTTTCATGGAGTACAGGTTTCTGGCCATCCATCTGGCCTGATGAATGGCGCCTGGTCGACTCCAGTGAATACCTCGAGGAGGCGTTCCTCCAAGAACAATGACTGTCAGTTCAGCCACTTCCCTGTAGTCGGCTCTTGGAAGCCTTTCTGCTGTTAGAATGTCTTGGAGTATTTCTTCACTGTTCTTCTTTTCCTTCAGCCATTTGCTGTTGATAGCCAGCATCTTTGGGTTTTCCTTGGACAAGTCCGTCCAAACATCCTTCAGATGCTCAAACCAGGGATTATCTGGCCCCTTCACCTTCCCAAACAGCTTCTCCCAAACTGCTTCCTTTGATTTTCACCAGAGCACGATGTTTCTCATGTAGTTTCATGAAGAGCTTCATTGCGTTGTACTCGGTCATTGTCTTGATCCTAGCCATCTGCCAGAATGGGATGATAGATTCAACTGTTTCATATGCAAGGTCTTGAATCATGGGCCTCCCTGCATTTTCGGTAAATTCTGAAGATTAAGGAAATACTGGAACGCCTGTATGTTGGTGGGAAGCTGGGAACCACTGATAAAAGCTGAAGGGTATCCAACCAGGAAAGTTTCAGTGAGAGATCTGGTAGATGGCCCAGTTGACACCTGCCTGTGGACAGTACGTGGAGGTTCTGAGATATCAACTGTGCGCCCACGGAGCTCCCTCAGCTCCTTGCTTAATGCCATTGTGAAGTTGTAACTTGTAGATGGTTTTCTAGATTCTGATTGAGTTTCTGTTGTTTCCTGAAAAATGATAGATAATTATTATTATTATTATTAATTATTATTTATTTATTATTATTATTATTTATTAATTTTATGCTCTTTCATTTGATACCTAATTTGTTGCTCTATCTTGTTTAGATCAAAAGTTAAAGTGCAAAACATAATTCAAGGGACCCCGGAATTGGCGCTTTGGCCGATTTCAAGGCAGAAAATTTAAAGCGCCATGCGGCAATGCTTCCCAACATCCTAGGTCAAAATAGTTGTGATTTTCGGCTTTTTCAGGTCAAAAAGCATGGGAAAATGTACAGAAACCTATGAAAATAAGAAAAAGTTGATTTTTGAACAGGCCTAAAGTAACGCTTCCATTTTTTGTTTATAATCACACTTGTCCAAAATAACCACAGTGTTACTTTTGTCCGCTTTAGTGACAAATATTGCTTCATTCTTCTTGAGCTTGTCTAAAGCTAACCGGAATCTTTTGGGAATAGAGTCCAATGAGTTGAAATGTTCCAGAAACTTGCTCAGAATCAAACCATTTAAACACGGAATATCCACCCTGGAATTAACTGCGGAAGACACAAAATCTAAAACAATGTTTTTATCGGGTTTAAGGGCAAACGACAGCCCCAAATTAAGAACTTCCTTTTCGGATTTGGAATAACGTGGCAAAAGAGGAACAAGCCTGTGTCTACAGCATTCCCTGTAAAAGTTGTGATTTAGTATACGTAGGAGAAACTGGAAGAAATATTGAAACACGTATTAAAGAACACAAATATGCCTTCAGAAGTTGTAATACTAATAATGCCATTTTTTATCACGCCAGCCAAAATAATCATGCTATAGATTGGGAATCAAGTAAGGTACTTTATAAATGTAATAATTATGTCAAAAGAAAAATAATAGAATCTGTGTGTATAGAAAAAGTAGATAATTTTAATTTGTGCGAAGGTACTTATAAGTTAGACCCTTTAATGAGATTCTTGGTCAAAAAATCCCTTACGGAGTCGTGGGAACGTGTTCGAACCTAAGTGTGAATTTCTTAATTAAATGTCTCTGGATTGGAATGTTTCCTTACTCGCCTTTAGTAAATGTAATAATGGAAGTAATAAATGTGGAAATAAATATAAATGCAACAGATGTAATAATAAAGGTAATATTATAAATTTAATAATTAGGGTAAAGGTAATAATAATAAATGCAGTAATTATGTCAAAATATTAGAATCAGTATGTATAGAACAAGAAGATAGTTTTGAATTTGTGGGAATGTACTTATAAGCGGACCCTGTAATAAAATGCCCTTCCAGTGTCGGGAGAACGGTATCTAACCTAGGTGCGAATTTCTCAATGGTCTCTGGATGGTTTCTTAATCGGCTTTTTTCATTCGTTTTTCGGTTTATAAGTTCTGTATAATAAACAATAATGTAATAACCAATGTAATAATAAATTTATAATTTCTGTAATAAATAATTATGCAATATTAAATGTAATAAATTTAATAATAAATGTAATAATTATGTAAAAAAATATAATAGAATCTGTATGTTTAGAACAGGAAGATAGTTTTAAAAAATTTGCGCGAATGTACTTAATGAAAATGCCCTTCCGGTGTCGGGAGAATGGGATCTAACCTAGGTGCGAATTTCTTAACGGTCGGTCCCTGGACTGTTTATCCCTCTTGTTTTGGTTCATTCGTGTTTCTGTATCCACCCGAGGAGGATGCCAGTGGGCGTCGAAACTGTAGTGGAAATAAACTCTGTCTATTAGAGTGGGTTTTTATTTTCATATTTTGACCTTCACGTAGAAAAATTGAAGTTTTTTGCATTTATTATATAGAATCACCAACCAGTTTGTAAAAATCGATCGACAAGTTTTCAAATGTGTACTGGTGTTATCTATCGTCCGTTTTCTAATCGAGGAGAATTTATGTTACAACCTGATACATATGTTTTATTGTGTAGAGGTTTTATTAAAATTAAATGACAAATGTTGATTTTATAGCCTTTTTAAAAGTACCTTTTTTTTATGGCACACCCGTTATATACACACACACGAGTACATGCGTGCGTGTGCAAAACTTTTTACTTCATGTGGAATTGATAAACCCGGAAGATATTTTGGGGTCGCTACTCATCTTCACAATTACCCTTTTATTACAATTTTTTATTTTTTTTATTATTAGGCCTCTTGGCTCATATGAGAGGAATAGATGACGAAGAGTTAAAAAAAAATTACTAATGAAAACAGTATCGGCACAAGTGAGAAAGCTTCCCCTCGTTCAAGAGGGGAAAAGAAAGAAAAAGAATCGTCACCCTTCAAGATGTCGGAGATAAACATGAAAACGTTAAATGAATGTAATTTATAAATCGACGAATTCATAAATTATTTCTTCTCCCCTCACCCCACCCCGACCCACCCCGAACAACTTCCACCTGGTATTGATCCTCAATATTATTTAAAAACTTCAAATTTAATTTTAGTTTTTGTTGTAAATTTTTATATAGATTTAATCATGCTAAGAACGAAGGCTTAAAGTTATCGTAGGGATTTTTAGTACAGCTCTCTTTCTCTCTAAACTTGGCTATAGAAACACCTCTTTCATTGCTGTAGACTGTAGAGTGTAGACTATAGAGGTTTGTTCATACGTGAGGCATCATAGGAATAGGGATATTGTTATTTATTAAATGGCACTATCATGCTTCACTTTGGAACAAACCTGTGGAATCGTTACAGAAAATAGTGTTCTGGCATACTATATATACAGGGTGTCCATAAATGATTACCCTCATTAAAGCATGCTATAACTTTTAAATAAACACTCGTATTCAAACACAGTTTTAATCATAAGTAGATAAACATACAAAGTTTTGATACATAATTAATGAACTTAATAAGCTTCCACATGTGCACCCCTAGTGGCACGTAAAATGTCGTAAAATGTCTCTGTTTCCGCAACTGTGTACCTGGATATGCTCACCAATTACGCCATCCCCCAGCTGCAGGACAGGCAGCCAACTGTCATCTTCCAACAAGCTGGGGCACCCCATCATTGGGCGCATGTTGTTCGTGAAACTCTCGACGCAACATTTCCAAATCGATGGATTGGCAGGGACGGGCCAATCCCATGGCCCCCAAGATCACCAGACATTACCCCGCTGGATTTCTTTCTCTGGGGTCATGTTAAAGATTTGGTTTATGCAACAGTTGTTCCAGATATCAGGACATTGCGAGAACGCATTACGGATGCAATTGCAACAGTTAATCCACAAATGTTGGAAAATGTGTGGCGTGAGTGTGAATACCGTTTAGACATTTTACGTGCCACTAGGGGTGCACATGTGGAAGCTTATTAAGTTCATTAACTATGTATCAAAACTTTATGTTTATCTACTTATGATTAAAACTGTGTTTGAATACGAGTGTTTATTTAAAAGTTATAGCATGCTTTAATCAGGGTAATCATTTATGGACACCCTATATATAGGGTGTCCCACAAGTCGGTCTCAAATGAAAATTTATTTTAAATTAAATTTACAAAAGTAATACATTAGAACTAAAACAAATGTTCAAATTGATGTCTTGTGGGTTTTTTTTTGGTTGCAGGTAGAATAACGCAATGGCTAATACAAAAGTGAGTTACACTCCTTAGGAAAAGGCGTTAAGCAGAATAGATGCTTTCGGATGATGGGGAAATGAAAGAACCTGAAACCCCAATCAATGTAGATGAATAAGATTCTTGTCATTGTCTCATGAAGTCTATAATAAAACGCAATATGCAAAGTCCTTATGCAACTTTAACTTTAATAACTTTTTATGTATATATGACAAACAAACTGTAAACGGCGTATGAAAGAATAATTACTAAAGTTTTCCTTTATCTTATTTCGGGTTGCATCATATTAGACGTTGAGCTGAAACTGATTGAAAATGGCGGCAGTAGAAGAAAGAGTTAACTGTATTTTATGGCTCGAAGAACTGAAGTCTATAACAGAAGAAAGTTCGCTGCTCATTACCAGAAAGAAGTACCACATAGGAACTCAATTAACAATTGGATGAAAAATTTTAAAGAAACAAAGTGGGACAGTAAATGACAGACGTCGTTCCAGGGAGCAGGGGGGGGGGGATTCAAATCATTGAGAGACTGTAGCAGTTTTTTCCAGGAATTGAAATTAGAGGTGGTGGTCAATTTTTCAACGGTGAGGACGGAGGGATAAGACTGAGAACAAAGGCAAGCTATATGGCACCATAGTAAAAACTGAAAAATATTTCTCAACCATTTTATTAGATTTAACTCTTGTTTTAAAATCATTACACAAAATTGGCTACTCAGGCCTTATATGAACTACTACATCTACATCCTTCTTGGCTTCTCGTAATTTTGCTCAGTGCGTTCATTTTTGTGGATTACCGTGTGCCCAGTACTTCCAGTTCAATTGATAGGCTGATTTAGTCATTCACATGATCAGGCAGAAGTCGACCTCGTTCAGAACACACAATTCTATTCAATGAAGAAAAAACGTTCAACTGTAGCTGTTGTGACTGGGAGCAACACGAGACGAGTTCCTACTTTTTTCATTCCCGTAGGAAAGTCACCCGCCTCAATTGCCGCATTTGGGGGACAGAAAAACCTCAAGAAGTCTGGCAACATGAGAGAGTCAGTGATGAACGTTACTTTGCACTGTTGCAGAAGACTAAGACGACTACTGTAAATCTTTCAGGTAGCACTTCCTTTCGGCAAGACGGTGCTCCTGCCACAGTGTTTAGAATGTCCGACACTTCTTGAACGAAATCTTCCCAACAAAGTGGGAAAGTGGACCATTGCCTCGCCACCTCGTTCACATGACCTCTCCCCACTAAACTACTCTTTATGGGGCTATGTTAACAATGTGGTTTACTCATCACAACCACATTCTTCGGATAAACTTATGTCCAGGATCACAAAAACAATTCATGACATCACTCAACAGTAACTGGAGAATGTTTTCAGGTCTTTGGAAAAGTCAGATTTAACGATGTATCGAGAAAGATGGCGGTTATGTTGAGGACTAGAAATTTGTAATGTAGTGTGTTAAAAACTTCAATAATTATGCTTTCATATGACGTTTCCACTTTGTTTCTGTAATGTATACATCAAAAGTTATTAAAGTTTAAAATAGCACTTAGACTATATAATCACTCTGTACATGTTATTGATAAGTTTTATATGCAGTATGTCAACTCATTCTCCTATATAATATTAAATCGGCCTTCTACCTGGTCTGTCTGTTCCTTGTCTGTTATAAAGTTTTCCCACAAGGCACAACTATCGAATATTAATGGTTCTGGATGTGCTGGAAACTTTTTTTTGGTAACTAAAGTTCCACGCAATAAAATATAAATGGTTCTTAATAATAATCATCGCACAGGTTACCTTTCTCGTGTAACATTTTGGTACATACAGGGTGTACATAAAGTCAGGATTTATTTTTGTGAAGCACTTGGAAATTATATGGAATTCAATCATAAAATGATAAAGTGGTAACATTTATTAAATAATTAAGAGTAGGATTCGACGTGACGCCCATCAGTATCCCTGCACAGCTCAAATCGTTCCGCAGCATTTCTAAACACATTCTGGAGCATTTGCGGGGTTATGTTATCTGCAGCAGTTCGTATACGTGTACGTAAGTTTTCAAGACTCGCAATCTTCGTCTGATAGACGTGCGATTCGATAAAGCCCCATGCAAAGAAATCTAAAGGGGTTAAATCTGGTGATCTCGCTGGCCAAGGTCTGTTGCTTCCGCGTCCGATCCAGCGATTTGGAAAACGTCCATTTAGATAATCCTGAACAATTTTGGCATAGTGACAAGGAGCACCATCATGTTGATAGACGACGGGGATAGGATTGTTAGTACCGTCGTCTATCAACATGATGGTGCTCCTTGTCACTATGCCAAAATTGTTCAGGATTATCTAAATGGACGTTTTCCAAATCGCTGGATCGGACGCGGAAGCAACCAAAGACCTTGGCCAGCGAGATCACCAGATTTAACCCCTTTAGATTTCTTTGCATGGGGCTTTATCAAATCGCACGTCTATCAGACGAAGATTACGAGTCTTGAAAACTTACGTACACGTATACGAACTGCTGCAGATAACATAACCCCGCAAATGCTCCAGAATGTGTTTAGAAATGCTGCGGAACGATTTGAGCTGTGCAGGGATACTGATGGGCGTCACGTCGAATCCTACTCTTAATTATTTAATAAATGTTACCACTTTATCATTTTATGATTGAATTCCATATAATTTCCAAGTGCTTCACAAAAATGGATCCTGACTTTATGTACACCCTGTACATTGAACAAAACTCTTGCGAAGGAACTAATTTAATTCAAAATCATGCTTAAAGTTGATCATACTGCTTTAAAATTAAATAAGAACTTGTTCGCACTGAAAAAAAAAAGATTATCCTAACAAGATTATTTTTTTTAGTACACAAACAAATTCTTATTCAATTTTAAAACAAATTATGGTCAACTTTATTCATGATTTTAAATCAATATAACATACCAAGGAGATACCAATGCCAACGGGTGCCAGGGAAAATTTTCTACACCCTCAAATAGTGTGCAAGATTTGGTCTAACCTTTTCTTGAAGTGATCCACAGAGGAACTGTTCACAACTTCTGAAGGTAACCTGTTCCACGTGTCACAGATCTTATACGTAAAGTAATTCCCACAAAAACTAGTGCTAAACCGTTTCAAATCCAACTTCCAACCATTGTTGCGAGTTGGGTTATCATTTAAACTACTGTAAACATGCTTCTAAAAACGACATCGTTGAACCCGCATAAGAGCTTGAAAACCTCGATCAGTTGACCGCGCAGCCTCCGAGTTTCAAGCGAAAACATGTTCAGGGTGCGTAACCGTCGATTGTAGCCCATATGCCTAACGGAAGGGATTAACTTTGTGGCCGTCGCCTGCACTCGCTCTAGCCTCCCAATATCTTTCCTGAGGGTGGGCGACCAGAACTGCACAGCATACTCCAGGTGCGGCCGAACCAGGGAATTGTACAGAGAAAGCACAATTTCCTTGTTCCGAAACTGAAATTGCCTCCAGACATAACCCAACAGCTTCTGGGCTTTCTTTTCCACCTCTACGCACTGTTTCGTAAACTTAAGGTCGCTGCTAATTAGCACACTCAAGTCCTTTTCCAAATCAGTCGCCTCGATATTACTCCCCAACATCGAGTAGTCCGACTTGGGATTGGCGTAGCCAATGTGCATCACCTTGCATTTACCCAAGTTAAACGGCATTTGTCATTTTTCGGACCACTCTCCTATCCTACCTAGGTCCGCACGCAGTTGCTCGATCGCCTCCGGCGTCCCAACATTGGCCCCAAGCTTGGTGTCATCAGCGAATTTGGCGATCCGACTGACGATGCCACCGTCGATATCATTTATGTAAATGATAAACAACAGTGGCCCCAAAACGGAACGCTGAGGAACCCCGCTAGTGACCGAGGCCCAACCCGAACTAGCCCCTTTAATTACAACCCTCTGCCGCCTATTCTTCAGCCAGTTTTCAATCCACCTACCTACTTTCCCACCGATACCCAGCGCGCGGAATTTCGCCATTAGCCGGCGGTGAGGTACCTTATCAAAGGCTTTCTGAAAGTGGAGATAAAGTATATCAATCGCCCTATTCTTATCATACTCACTCAACATGACGTGGAAAAACTCGAGCAAGTTGGTGAGACACGACCTATGCCGTCTAAACCCATGTTGGGAGTCCCCAAGCAGCTTGTAGGAATCCAAATGGTCAACGATCCTATCAGCTATTATCCCCTCTAATAATTTACCTACAACTGAAGTGAGACTAATGGGACGATAGTTCCCTGGACTTTCGTGATCCCCTTTCTTAAAGATAAGGGTCACGTTGGCTTCCCTCCAGTCACCAGGCACCTGGCCCGTCTCCAACGATTTGTTGAAGACTGTAGCCAGGTGGGGAGCCACCTGGTCGCGCACCTCGCAACACTCTGGGGAGAAACTGGTCTGGCCCAGGAGCCTTAAACGCGCTCAGTTTGTGTATTCTATCGGTAACGACTGTCGCGGTACATCGAACACTATCCACGCCAGCACCTTCGTGCCTCACGCCTGGCTCGGGGATGAGGCGGGTGTCCTCCCTGGTGAACACTCCCGCAAAGAGAGAGGTGGAGGGAGAAGGGGAGAGAAGAGAGAAGGGGAGAAGGGGAGAGAAGAGAGAAGGGGAGAAGGGAGAGAGAAGAGAGAAGGGGAGAGGGGGAGAGAAGAGAGAAGAGGGGAGAGAGAAGAGAGAAGGGGAGAGAGAAGAGAGAAGGGGAGAGAGAAGAGAGAAGGGGAGAGAGAAGAGAGAAGGGGGAGAGAGAAGAGAGAAGGGGAGAGAGAAGAGAGAAGGGGAGAGAGAAGAGAGAGAAGGGGAGAGAGAAGAGAGAAGGGGAGAGAGAAGAGAGAAGGGGAGAGAGAAGAGAGAAGGGGAGAGAGAAGAGAGAAGGGGAGAGAGAAGAGAGAAGGGGAGAGAGAAGAGAGAAGGGGAGAGAGAAGAGAGAAGGGGAGAGAGAAGAGAGAAGGGGAGAGAGAAGAGAGAAGGGGAGAGAGAAGAGAGAAGGGGAGAGAGAAGAGAGAAGGGGAGAGAGAAGAGAGAAGGGGAGAGAGAAGAGAGAAGGGGAGAGAGAAGAGAGAAGGGGAGAGAGAAGAGAGAAGGGGAGAGAGAAGAGAGAAGGGGAGAGAGAAGAGAGAAGGGGAGAGAGAAGAGAGAAGGGGAGAGAGAAGAGAGAAGGGGAGAGAGAAGAGAGAAGGGGAGAGAGAAGAGAGAAGGGGAGAGAGAAGAGAGAAGGGGAGAGAGAAGAGAGAAGGGGAGAGAGAAGAGAGAAGGGAGAGAGAGAAGAGGAAGAGAGAAGGGGAGAGAGAAGAGAGAAGGGGAGAGAGAAGAGAGAAGGGGAGAGAGAAGAGAGAAGGGGAGAGAGAAGAGAGAAGGGGAGAGAGAAGAGAGAAGGGGAGAGAGAAGAGAGAAGGGGAGAGAGAAGAGAGAAGGGGAGAGAGAAGAGAGAAGGGGAGAGAGAAGAGAGAAGGGGAGAGAGAAGAGAGAAGGGGAGAGAGAAGAGAGAAGGGGAGAGAGAAGAGAGAAGGGGAGAGAGAAGAGAGAAGGGGAGAGAGAAGAGAGAAGGGGAGAGAGAAGAGAGAAGGGGAGAGAGAAGAGAGAAGGGGAGAGAGAAGAGAGAAGGGGAGAGAGAAGAGAGAAGGGGAGAGAGAAGAGAGAAGGGGAGAGAGAAGAGAGAAGGGGAGAGAGAAGGGGAGAGAGAAGGGGAGAGAGAAGAGAGAAGGGGAGAGAGAAGGGGAGAGAGAAGAGAGAAGGGGAGAGAGAAGAGAGAAGGGGAGAGAGAGAGAGAAGGGGAGAGAGAAGAGAGAAGGGGAGAGAGAAGAGAGAAGGGGAGAGAGAAGAGAGAAGGGGAGAGAGAAGAGAGAAGGGAGAGAGAAGAGAGAAGGGGAGAGAGAAGAGAGAAGGGGAGAGAGAAGAGAGAGGGGAGAGAGAAGAGAGAAGGGGAGAGAGAAGAGAGAAGGGAGAGAGAGAGAAGAGAAGGGGAGAGAGAAGAGAGAAGGGGAGAGAGAAGGGGAGAGAGAAGAGAGAAGAGAGAAGGGGAGGAGAGGGGGAGAGAGAAGAGAGAAGGGAGAGAGAAGGGGAGAGAGAAGAGAGAAGAGAAGGGGAGAGAGGAGAGAGAAGAGAGAAGAGAAGAGAGAAGGGGAGAGAGAAGAGAGAAGGGGAGAGAGAAGAGAGAAGGGGAGAGAGAAGAGAGAAGGGGAGAGAGAGAGAGAAGGGGAGAGAGAAGAGAGAAGGGAGAGAGAGAAGAGAGAAGAGAGAAGGGGAGAGAGAAGGGGAGAGAGAAGAGAGAAGAGAGAAGGGGAGAGAGAAGGGGAGAGAGAAGAGAGAAGAGAGAGAGAGAGAAGGGGGAGAGAAGAGAGAAGAGAAGGGGAGAGAGGAGAGAGAAGAGAGAAGAGAAGAGAGAAGGGAGAGAGAAGAGAGAAGGGGAGAGAGAAGAGAGAAGGGGAGAGAGAAGAGAGAAGGGAGAGAGAAGAGAGAAGGGGGGAGAGAAGAGAGAAGGGGGGAGAGAAGAGAGAAGGGGGAGAGAAGAGAGAGAAGGGGAGAGAGAAGAGAGAAGGGGAGAGAGAAGAGAGAGGGAAGAGAGAGAGAGAGAAGAGAGAAGGAGAAGGAGAAGGAGAAGGGAGAGAGAGAAGAGAGAAGGGAGAGAGTTACAAGGAAAAGAGTTACAAGGAAAAAGAAGTACCTCAAAAGGCCTTGCGGCCCATACCGAGGAGGTCCAATGGCAACGGGTGCCAGGGAAAATTTTGTCTTTCAACTATGCTAGCAGTAGTAGAAAACTGGATAGAAAAGTAGAAGGCTCTCTCCCCACCCCCGCTCCCTCCCTGCCAGAGGCAGGTACGAAAAAGGTTGAAAAAAAATACCTTGACCCTGGAAAAGTAGCCAAGGAAATTTACAGGAAAGTGGAGAATATATAAAAAGCTCTATATTTAGCTTGCTCACAGAGACACCGAGCAAGCGAACTCCTGCAGAGTTTTCTTATGTTTTAATCTTAAACTATCAACGTGTTAAAGTAATTCCCACATATACTAGTCCTAAATCGTTTCAAATCCAACTTCTAACCATTGTTGCGAGTTGGGTTATCATTTGAACTAAACATGCTTCTAAAATCGACGTCTTTGAACCCGCGTCACATAAGCGTCGATTGTAGCCCATATGCCTAACGAAAGGGATTAACTTTGTGGCATTTTTCGCCAGTTTCCAATCCACCTACCTACTTCTCCACCAATACCCAGCCCGCGCACTTCGTCCATAGCCGGCGGTGAGTACCTTATCAAAGGCCTTCTAATCAATCGCCCTACTACTTATCATACTCACTCACATGACGTAGAAAAACTCGAGCATGATGGTGAGACACGACCTATGCCGTCTAAACCCATGTTGGAGTCCCTAAGTAGCTTGTAGGAATCCAAATGGTCAACAATCCTACTCGCTATTATCCCTCTAAATATTTACCTACAACTGAAGTTAATGGTGTTATTTATAGAGGTTCCAAGCCTCTCTTCCCACGCATGAGATAGCAGTAGCGTCCAAATCGTAACAGTACAGAAAAGACAATACTAAAAGTTTTTTTTTTTTTTTTTTTGCAGTCAAAGGAGAACATCCTAACTAGCTAAAAGGACAGAGTGGGATGGGAAGGGGTCCTAGTAACCCACGGGACAGGTTTGTACAACAGACTTCACCTGCCCTCCCGAAAGAGAGAGAACCTAAAGGAATTGGCAGCCAATTCTCTAGAATCCCACGACTCGGGACAGGAGGGCTGTCACACCCCAAGTATAAAGTTTACTACATCCAGAAGAAATGTGCATAACCTTTATACCCCCTGCGGAGAGAGAGAGAAGGGAGAGAGAGAAGAGAGAAGGGAGAGAGAGAAGAGAGAAGGGAGAGAGAGAAGAGAGAAGGGAGAGAGAGAAGAGAGAAGGGAGAGAGAGAAGAGAGAAGGGAGAGAGTTACAAGGAGTTACAAGGAAAAGAAGTACCTCAAAAGGCCTTGCGGCCCATACCGAGGAGGTACCAATGGCAACGGGTGCCAGGGAAAATTTTGTCTTTCAACTATGCTAGCAGTAGTAGAAAACTGGATAGAAAAGTAGAAGGCTCTCTCCCCACCCTCCGCTCCCTCCCTGCCAGAGGCAGGTACGGAAAAAGGTTGAAGAAAATACCTTGACCCTGGAAAAGTAGCCAAGGAAATTTACAGGAAAGTGGAGAATATATAAATAGCTCATATTTAGCTTGCTCACAGAGACACCGAGCAAGCGAACTCCTGCAGAGTTTTCTGAGGTTTTAATCTTAAACTATGAGTGTGTTCTGTACTTTGTCTAGCCTATTTTAAACAGATTTACACTTTGACTGGAAACATCCTCTGAGGGAAGTTGGTTCCAGATATCAACTATTTTACAGGAAAAGAAATTTCCGCAGACTGAGGTCCTAAATGTCTTTACACACTCAAATAGTGTGCAAGATTTCGTCTAACCTTTTCTTGAACTGATCCACAGAGGAACTGTTCACAACTTCCGAAGGTACCTGTTCCATGTGTCACAGATCTTATACGTAACGTAATTCCCACACACACTAGTCCTAAAACCGTTTCAAACCAACTTCCAACCATTGTTGCGAGTTGGGTTATCATTTAAACTAAACATACTTCTAAAATCGACATCGTTGAACCCTCGTAAGAGCTTGAAAACCTCGATCAGTGACCGCGCAGCCTCCGAGTTTCAAGCGAAAACAAGTTCAGGGCGCGTAACCGTCGATTGTAGGCCCATATGCCTAAACAGAAGGGATTAACTTTGTGGCCCTCGCCTGCACTCGCTCCAGCCTCTCAATATCTTCCTGAGGGTGGGCGACCAGAACTGCACAGCATACTCCAGGTACGGGCCGCGAAACAAGGGAATTGTACAGTGAGAGCACAATCTCCTTGTTCCGAAACTGAAATTGCTCCTGATATAAGAAGGGAGAGAGAGGAGGAGAGAGAGAGAGAGAAAGAGAGAGAGAGGAGAGAGAGAGAAGGGAGAGAGAGAAGAGAGAAGGGAGAGGGAGGAGAGAGAGAGAAGGGAGAGAGAGATGAGGAGAGAAGGGAGAGAGAGGAGAGAGAAGGGAGAGAGAGAAGAGAGAGAGAAGGGAGAGAGAGGAGAGAGAAGGAGAGAGAGAGAAGAGAGAAGGGAGAGAGAGGAGAGAGAGAGGAGAGAGAAGAGAGAGAGAGAAGAGAGAGAGAGGAGAGAGAGAGAAGGGAGAGAGAGGAGAGAGAAGGGAGAGAGAGGAGAGAGAGAGAAGAGAGAAGGGAGAGAGAGGAGAGAGAGTTACAAGGAGTTACAAGGAAAAGAAGTACCTCAAAAGGCCTTGCGGCCCATACCGAGGAGGTACCAATGGCAACGGGTGCCAGGGAAAATTTTGTCTTTCAACTATGCTAGCAGTAGTAGAAAACTGGATAGAAAAGTAGAAGGCTCTCTCCCCACCCTCCGCTCCCTCCCTGCCAGAGGCAGGTACGGAAAAAGGTTGAAGAAAATACCTTGACCCTGGAAAAGTAGCCAAGGAAATTTACAGGAAAGTGGAGAAATATATAAATAGCTCTATATTTAGCTTGCTCACAGAGACACCGAGCAAGCGAACTCCTGCAGAGTTTTCTGAGGTTTTAATCTTAAACTATGAGTGTGTTCTGTACTTTGTCTAGCCTATTTTTAAACAGATTTACACTTGACTGGAAACATCCTCTGAGGGAAGTGGTTCCAGATATCAACTATTTTACAGGAAAAGAAATTTCCGCAGACTGAGGTCCTAAATGTCTTTACACACTCAAATAGTGTGCAAGATTTCGTCTAACCTTTTCTTGAACTGATCCACAGAGGAACTGTTCACAACTTCCGAACGTAACCTGTTCCATGTGTCACAGATCTTATACGTAACGTAATTCCCACACACACTAGTCCTAAACCGTTTCAAATCCAACTTCCAACCATTGTTGCGAGTTGGGTTATCATTTAAACTAAACATACTTTTAAAATCGACATCGTTGAACCCTCGTAAGAGCTGAAAACCTCGATCAGTTGACCGCGCAGCCTTCGAGTTTCAAGCGAAAACAAGTTCAGGGCGCGTAACCGTCGATTGTAGCCCATATGCCTAACAGAAGGGATTAACTTTGTGGCCCTCGCCTGCACTCGCTCCAGCCTCTCAATATCTTTCCTGAGGGTGGGCGACCAGAACTGCACAGCATACTCCAGGTACGGCCGAACAAGGGAATTGTACAGTGAGAGCACAATCTCCTTGTTCCGAAACTGAAATTGCTCCTGATATAACCCAATAGTTTCTGGGCTTTCTTTCCACCTCTACACAGTTTCGTAAACTTAAGGTCGCTGCTAATTAGCACACCCAAGTCCTTTCTAAATCAGTCACCTCGATATTACTGCCCAACATCGAGTAGTCCGATTGGGATTGGCGTAGCCAATGTGCATCACTTTGCATTTACCCAAGTTAAACGGCATTTGCCATTTTTCGGACCACTCTCCTATCCTACCTAGGTCGGCACGCAGTTCCTCGAACGCTTCGGGCGTCCCAACATTGGCCCCAAGCTTGGTGTCATCAGCGAATTTGGCGATCCGACTGACAGTGCCACCGTCGATATCATTTATGTAAATGGTAAACAACAGTGGCCCCAAAACGGAACCTGAGGAACCCACTAGTGACCGAGGCCCAACCCGAACTAGCCCTTTAATTACCACCCTCTGCGCCTATTCCTCAGCCAGTTTTCAATCCACCTACCTATTTCCCCACCGATACCCAGCGCGCGCACTTTCGCCATTAGCCGGCGGTGAGGTACCTTATCAAAGGCTTTCTGAAAGTCGAGATAAAGTATATCAATCGCCCTACTCTTATCGTACTCACTCAACATGACGTGGAAAAACTCGAGCAAGTTGTGAGACACGACCTATGCCGTCTAAACCCATGTGGGAGTCCCCAAGTAGCTTGTAGGAATCCAAATGGTCAACGATTCTATCAGCTATTATCCTTTCTAATAATTTACCTACAACTGAAGTGAGACTAATAGGACGATAGTTCCCTGGACTTTCGTGATCCCCTTTCTTAAAGATAGGGTCACGTTGGCTCCCTCCAGTCACCAGGCACCTGGCCCATCACCAGCGATTTGTTGAAGACTGTAGCCAGGTGGGGAGCCACCTGGTCGCGCACTTCTCGCAAAACACTGGGAGAAACTGGTCTGGCCCAGGAGCCTTAAACGCGCTCAGTTTGTCTATTCTATGAGCAACGACTGTCGCGGTACATCTAACACTATCCAGGCCAGCACCTTCGTGCCTCACAGCTGGCTCGGGGATGACGCGGGTATCCTCCCTGGTGAACACTCCCGCAAAGTACTCATTAAGCACATTAGCGATGTCCGCGTCGGAGGTCCTCAGAACGCCGCTTCCGTCCTTTAAAGGACCTATCATGCTTCTAATGGGCTTTCTACTATTAACATAACTGAAGAACTCCTTAGGGTTCCCCTTGCAGAGGCTTGCCACCCGTAGTTCTTCGTTACGTTTCGCTAGCCTAACCTTCGCCTTCACTTCCCTACACAGGCGGACATACGCTTCAGTGTTCTCGTGGGAACGATTGGCCTTCGCCCTCCTATACGCTACTTTCCTATTTCGGATAGCCGAAGCGATGCCACGATTGAACCACTTAGGCTGCGTTGAAGCAGGGGTGACCGGTTTTGAGGGTATGGCAGCAGACTGCAGCACCATAAACTCATCCCGGAATGCACTCCACACTCCCTCAACATCGCCGCCAGCCTCTAACCCATCTTGCTACGCTATCCCTGAGGCTAACAAAGTTCGCCCGCCGGAGATCGAGCTTACTGCCTCTCGAGTTAGTACGCTTCACCCGAGGGACGCACACACGGAACCTAATAAGACCGTGATCACTCCCGCCCAACGATTCGCCAACGGTGAGGCAGTGACGAGGTTGTCTTCGGTCGTGAATACTAAGTCTAGAACGCTTTCGCGTGTAGGCTCGTTGACCCACTGAGTGAGGAAGTTCTCATCAGCAAAGTCAACTAGCCTCCTCCTTCAGCATCGGCAGTCCTGTTTTCCCACTTTATGCCGCGACAGTTGAAGTCTCCTAAAACTACACACACCCTATCCCCTAGCAGGCTACTGAGTTCGGTGTACAGGGCTGTATCCTCCTCGAGGAGGAGATGCGGAGGTCTGTACACCAAGATTAACCTATAGTTCGTCCCCCACGTTCAGATCGACGCCAAGCAGCTCCCGTTCCGACCGGAACTGGCAGTCAACCGGACTCAACGTGCCTCTGACGTATATTAGTACCCACCCCCCTCCCCACGGGTGCGGTCTTTGCGAAACATTCTATACCGGGAATTTCGAACTCCCCAACGTAGTCCCTACGATCAGTATGAATCCAGGACTCGGTGATAGCAACGATATCCTGGTATTCTGATGCTAAGAGCGCCCGTAGCTCGCGAAACTTGTTCCTAATTGACCTAGCATTAAAAAGCTTGCACGGAGGGAGCCTTCCCTATTCTGACCGCCCCCTAGCACGACCCGTTTCCCGAACAGCCAGGGCTGTCGGGAGTTGAAGAGCCCCTCACTAACGAGGGGGCAACTTCCACAGGAGACTGAGCCCCCTCCAACGTAGGAGGAGGGTCACCGATCTGTACTTCGCCGCACCCTTCAGTCGAAGGTACGTCCGCCACCGGCTCATCCTCATCTCTCCCGGTGGGGGCCCATCATCTCTCCCAGGACTCGACCTCACCATTCTGTATAGGTGCCGGTCGAGCAGCGCGCCTAGCACACCTTTACCCTTGTCATTGAGGTGGACACCATCCCTCTGGTAAAGGTCCCACTACCCGAAAATGCATCGAAGGGGTCAATAAACTTCACGCCCAGCGGAACGCACAAGTCTTGTACCCTCTCGTTGATGCCATTGACCTTACTGAGCGAGTGGTCACTGGCATTCATTCGCGGTAAAATACCATTAACATTCCCCTGTCTGTCTTCAGTTTTAGATCATCCGCAAGAGACATGATCTCGGTGATGATCCCTTCTGTAAGACCTACCACCGCCTTTGAGGAACAGGTCATTGCCACCAGCGTGGACAACGATCGCAGTCCTCTGACTATCCACGCGCACTTCTACCTCCTTCCTTAAGTGCGCCGTTCCCCGCCCAGGTAAGCACCTTACCTTCCTCCCATCCCGGTTTGCAGAAGCAAAGTACTTCTCCTGGCCCTGATCTGCGAGTCCCCAATCAAAACGGTGTCTTCCTCCTTCGAGCAGAGAGAAGGGAGAGAGAGAGGAGAGAGAGAAGGGAGAGAGAGAGAAGGGAGAGAGAGAGAAGGGAGAGAGAGAGAAGGGAGAGAGAGAAGAGAGAAGGGAGAGAGAGGAGAGAGAGAAGGGAGAGAGAGGAGAGAGAGAAGGGAGAGAGAGAGAAGGGAGAGAGAGAGAAGGGAGAGAGAGAGAAGGGAGAGAGAGAAGAGAGAAGGGAGAGCGAAGAGAGAGAGAGAAGGGAGAGAGAGAAGGGAGAGAGAGAAGGGAGAGAGAAGGAGAGAGAGAAGGGAGAGAGAGAAGGGAGAGAGAGAAGGGAGAAAGAGAAGGGGGAGAGAGAGAAGGGAGAGAGAGAAGGGAGAGAGAGAAGGAGAGAGAGAAGGGAGAAAGAGAAGGGAGAGAGAGAAGGGAGAGAGAAGAGAGAGAGAAGGAGAGAAGAGAAGGGAGAGAGAAGAGAGAAGGAGGAGAGAGAGAGAAGGGAGAGAGAGGAGAGAGAGAGGAGAGAGAGAGAAGGAGAGAGAAGAGAGAAGGGAGAGAGAGGAGAGAGAGAGGGGAGAGAGAAGGGAGAAGGGAGAGAGAAGAGAGAAGGGAGAGAGAGGAGAGAGAGAGGAGAGAGAGAGAAGGGAGAGAGAAGAGAGAAGGGAGAGAGAAGGAGAGAGAGAGGAGAGAGAGAAGGGAGAGAGAGAGAAGGGAGAGAGAGAGAAGGAGAGAGAGAAGGGAGAGAGAGAGAAGGGAGAGAGAGAAGGGAGAGAGAGAAGGAGAGAGAGAAGGGAGAGAGAAGAGAGAAGGAGAGAGGAGGAGAAGGGAGAGAGAGAGAAGGAGAGAGAAGAGAGAAGGGAGAGAGTTACAAGGAGTTACAAGGAAAAGAAGTACCTCAAAAGGCCTTGCGGCCCATACCGAGGAGGTACCAATGGCAACGGGTGCCAGGGAAAATTTTGTCTTTCAACTATGCTAGCAGTAGTAGAAAACTGGATAGAAAACTAATAAATAGCTCTATATTTACCTTGCTCACAGAGACACCGTGCAAGCGAACTCCTGCAGAGTTTTCTTATGTTTTAATCACTATAAACGTGTTAAAGTAATTCCCACATATACTAGTCCTAAATCGTTCAAATCCAACTTTCTAACCATTGTTGCGAGTTGGGTTATCATTTGAACTAAACATGCTTCTAAATCGACATCTTTGAACCCGCGTCACGTAAGCGTCGATTGTAGCCCATATGCCTAACGAAAGGAATTAACTTTGTGGCATTTTTCGCCAGTTTCCAATCCACCTACCTACTTCCCCACCAATACCCAGCGCGCGCACTTCGGCCATTAGCCGGCGGTGAGGTACCTTATCAAAGGCTTCTAATCAATCGCCCTACTCTTATCATACTCACTAAACATGACGTAGAAAAACTCGAGCATGATGGTGAGACACGACCTATGCCATCTAAACCCATGTTGGAGTCCCCAAGTAGCTTGTAAGGATCCAAATGGTCAACAATCCTACTCGCTATTATCCCTCTAAATATTTACCTACAACTGAAGTTAAATGGTGTTATTTATAGAGGTTCCAAGCCTCTCTTCCACGCATGAGATAGCAGTAGCGTCCTAATCGTAACAGTAGAGAAAAAGACAATACTAAAAGTTTTTCTTTTTTCCTGCAGTCAGAGGAGAACATCCCTAACCTAAGCTAAAAGACAGACAGAGTGGATGGGAAGGGGTCCTAGTAACCACGGGACAGGTTTGTACAACAGACTTCACCCGCCCTCCCAAAGAGAGAGAACCTAAAGGAATGGCAGCCAATTTCTCTAGAATCCCACGACTCAGGACCGGAGGGCTGTCACACCCCAAGTATATAAAGTTTCTACACCAGAAGGAACGTGCATAACCTTTTATACCCCTGCGGGGTATAGGAGAGGAGAGAAGGAGAGAGAGGAGAGAGGGAGAGAGAGAGGAGAGAGAGAGGAGAGAGAGAGGAGAGAGAGAGGAGAG
This sequence comes from Bathynomus jamesi, assembly GCA_023014485.1. Taxonomy (NCBI): domain Eukaryota; kingdom Metazoa; phylum Arthropoda; class Malacostraca; order Isopoda; family Cirolanidae; genus Bathynomus; species Bathynomus jamesi. The sequence continues at coordinate 46,727 of JAJOZX010017129.1, forward strand.
AGGAGAGAGAGAAGGGAGAGAGAGAGAAGGGAGAGAGAAGAGAGAAGGGAGAGAGAAGAGAGAAGGGAGAGAGAAGGAGAGAGAGAGAAAGAGAAGGGAGAGAAGGAGAGAAGGGAGAGAGAGAGAAGGGAGAGAGAGAGAAGGGAGAGAGAGAGAAGGGAGAGAGAGAGGGAGAGAGGAGAGAGAAGGGAGAGAGAGAAGGAGAGAGAGAAGGGGAGAGAGAGAGAGAAGGAGAAGAGAGAAGGGGAGAGAGAGAGGGAGGAGAGAGAGAGAGAGAAGGGAGAGAGAGAGAAGAGAGAGAAGGGAGAGAGAGAGAAGGGAGAGAGAGAAGGAGAGAGAGAAGGGAGAGAGAGAGAAGAGAGAGAAGGGAGAGAGAGAGAAGGGAGAGAGAGAAGGAGAGAGAGAGAAGGAGAGAGAGAAGGGAGAGAGAGAAGGGAGAGAGAGAGAAGAGAGAGAAGGGAGAGAGGGAAGAGAGAGAAGAGAGAGAGAGAAGAAGAGAGAAGGGAGAGAGAGAGAAGAGAGAAGGGAGAGAGAGAAAAGAGAGAGAAGGGAGAGAGAGAGAAGAGAGAAGGGAGAGAGAGAGAAGAGAGAAGGGAGAGAGAGAGAAGAGAGAAGGGAGAGAGAGAAGGGAGAGAGAGAAGGGAGAGAGAGAAGGGAGAGAGAGAAAGGGAGAGAGGAGAAGGGAGAGAGAGAAGGGAGAGAGAGAAGGGAGAGAGAGAAGGAGAGAGAGAAGGAGAGAGAGAAGGAGAGAGAGAAGGGAGAGAGAGAGAAGAGAGAGAAGAGAGAAGGGAGAGAGAGAAGAGAGAAGGGAGAGAGAGAAGAGAGAAGGGAGAGAGAGAGAAGAGAGAGAGAGAAGAGAGAAGGGAGTTACAAGGAAAAGAAGTACCTCAAAAAGGCCTCCTTGCGACCCATACCGAGGAGGTACCAATGGCAACGGGCGCAGGGAAAATTTTCTACACATCAAATAGTGTGCAAGATTGGTCTAACCTTTTCTGAACCTGATCACCGAGGAACTGTTCCTGTTATTGAAAGTTTATTTTTGTTTCAATACCTAATAGTAGTAGAAAAATTGGATAGAAAAGTAGAAGGCTCTTCCCCACCCTCCGCTCCCTCCCTGCCAGAGGCAGGTACGAAAAAAGGTTGAAGAAAATACTTGACCATGGAAAAGTAGCCAAGGAAATTTTACATTAAAGTGGAGATATATATAAATAGCTCTATATTTACGTTGCTCACAGAGACACCGTGCAAGCGAACTCCTGCGAGTTTCCTGAGGTTTATTCTAAACTATGAGTGTGTCAGTCTATTCCTTTGAGCATCTTGAAGACTTCAATAAGTGACCCCGCAACCTCTCGTCTCTAAGCTAAACAGATTTAGGCGCTCCAATCTCTAATCTACACACTAAATAGAGTGCAGGATTTGGTCTATCCTTGTCTTGAACTGATCCACAACTTCTGAAGGTAACCTGTTCCACGTGTCACAGACTTATACGTAAAGTAATCCCACACATACTAGTCCTAAACCATTTCAAATCAACTTCAACATTGTTGGAGTTGGATTATCATTTAAACTAAACATGCTTCTAAAATCGACATCTTTGAACCACGTCACGGAAGCGTCGATTGCAGCCATATGTATGCCTAATGGAATGGAAGGGATTGTCTTTGGCATTCTTCAGCCAGTTTTCAATCCACTACCTACTCCCCACCAACACCCAGCACGCGCACTTAGCCATTAGCCGGCTGTGTTCGTTGAGAGAGAGAGAGAGAGAGAGAGAGAGAGTTACAAGGAGTTACAAGGAAAAGAAGACCCTCAAAAGGCCTTGCGGCCCATACCGAGGAGGTACCAATGGAAACGGGTTGCCAGGGAAAATTTTGTGAAAGTATTTTCTTTCAACTATCCTAGCAGTAGTAGAAAACTGGATAGAAAAGTAGAAGCTCTCTCCCCACCTCCGCTCCTCCCTGCAGAGGGAGGTACGGAAAAAAGGTTGAAGAAAATACCTGACCCTGGAAAAGTAGCCAAGGAAATTTTTACAGGAAAGTGGAGAATATATAAATAGCTCTATATTTAGCTTGCTCACAGAGACACCGAGCAAGCGAACTCTGCAGAGTTTTCTGAGGTTTTTAATCTTAAACTATGAGTGTGTTCAGTACTTTGTCTAGCCTATTTAAACAGATTTACACTTTGACTGGAAACAACCTCTGAGGGAATGGTTCCAGATATTAACTATTTTATAGGAAAAGAAATTTCGCAGACTGAGGTCCTAAATGTTTACACACTCAAATAGGTGCAAGATTCGCAACCTTTCTGAATGATCCACAGAGGAACTGTTCACAACTTCCGAAGGTAACCTGTTCAATGTGTCACAGATCTTATAGTAAACGTAATTCCACACAACACTAGTCCTAAACCGTTTCAAATCCAACTTCCAACCATTGTTGCGAGTTGGGTTATCATTTAAACTAAACCTACTTCTAAAATCGGACATCGTTGAAAACCTTAAGAGCTTGAAAACCTCGATCAGTTGACGCGCAGCCTCCGAGTTCAAGCGAAAACAAGTTCAGGGCGCGTAAACCGTCGATGTAGCCCATATGCCTAACGGAAGGGATTAACTTTGTGGCCCTCGCCTGCACTCGCTCCAGCACTCTCAATATCTTTCCTGAGGGTGGGCGACCAGAACTGCACAGCATACTCCAGGTACGGCGAACAAGGGAATTGTACAGTGAGAGCACAATCTCCTTGTTCCGAAACTGAAATTGCTGCATATAACCCAATAGTTTCTGGGCTTTCTTTTCCACCTCTACACACTGTTTCGTAAACTAAGGTCGCTGTAATTAGCACACCCAAGTCCTTTCTAAACAGTCACCTCGATTTACTGCCCAACACGAGTAGTCCGACTTGGGTTGGCGTAGCCAATGTGCATCACTTTGCATTTACCCAAATAAACGGCATTTGCCATTTTTCGGACCACTCTCCTATCTGCTAGGTCCGCACGCAGTTCCTCGATCGCTTCGGGCGTCCCAAACATTGGCCCCAGCTGGTGTATCAGCGAATTTGGCGATCCGACTGACGATGCCACGTGATATCATTTATGTAAATGGTAAACAACAGTGGCCCAAAACGGAACCCTGAGGAACCCCACTAGGACCCACTAGTGGGAGAGAGAGAGAGAAGGGGGAGAGAGAGAAGAGAGAAGGGAGAGAGAGAGAAGAGAGAAGGGAGAGAGAGAGAAGAGAGAAGGGAGAGAGAGAGAGAGAGAAGGGAGGAGAGAAGAGAGAAGGGAGAAGGGATAGAGAAGAGAGAAGGAGAGAGAAGAAG
>JAJOZX010017130.1:5000-66124 GCA_023014485.1 Bathynomus jamesi
CTAGGAGGTCAATATAATTAAAAATAAAAATGAAAAAAATAATACGAGAACGTATTTTTGCGTTTTCGAACGAAGGCATGAAGTTTCGCGTTGACACGAGTAAAAATGAATATTTAATAAAATTTATATTGGATAATGGTCAAGAAAGAACATGAATGTGAGAATGAGTATGGTTCAATAATAATGTTTATGCTACATAACATAAATAATGACATCTATAGAGTGTTTAGTCCTTAGGGAAATAAATGACGGGAAAATGTGACGTCATAGTTATTGAATTTTTACGTATAGAACAAATCATTGTTAGGAAGATTTACAAGAACAAATTAGAGACAGAGTGGGAAATTTCATCATTGTACTTCTGATTAGCACTTCATCATTGCACTTCATCATTGTACTTCAGATTAGCACCTCATTAGGAGGGGGCAGAGGCCCCTTGCCTCCTTAATATATTTTTAGATTCCGGCCTGAGCCATGGTCGAAAGAGGTCGAACCTCTACCCTTGTAAATTCAGAGCAATACCTGTAATTTTTAAGAAGTAAACCACAGTAAAAGAAGTTTTTATCTTTTTCCTTCGAGCCGTGCTCTCTTCAGATTACTTTAAGAAGATAAGAGAAAGGATCAGAGAATTATAAAAAGAGAAGAATTAATAAGCGAGAGAAAAGAATTAGAAAGAATTATAGAAAAGTATAAAGAAGAAACATCCGTTGCTTGCCTCCGAACCAGAACCCCCCCGTCGAATCCGAACCGACTCAGGGCCATAAAGGGGGGGTTAACAGCTGGCGACCCTGCCAGGATTCGAACCTGGAATCTTCTGATATATTAAGGAGGCAAGGGGCCTCTGCCCCCTCCTAATGAGGTGCTAATCTGAAGTACAATGATGAAGTGCAACGATGAAGTGCTAAGCAGAAGAAAGAACATGAATGTAAGAATGAGTATGGTTCAATAATAATGTTTATGCTACATAACATATAAATAATGACTTCTATAGAGTGTTTAGTCCTTAGGGAAATAAATGACGGGAAAATTTGACGTCATAGTTATTGAATTTTTACGTATAGTACAAATCATTGTTAGGAAGATTTACAAGAACAAATTAGAGACACAGAGTGGGAAACGTAAAGAGAATAAAGTTATTTTATGACGTCATAGTGTATAAGTCGTTATTAGAAAGATGAATTAGAAACAAAGAGTGGGTAGTAATGACTAAGAAGTACAACTACGGATTCTAATCCTGTTACATGCAATGTGTATGCATAATCTACGGTCGAGGGTGAGATGCAAGACAATTCATAATTAATTATAATAACTTCTATAACAAATGAAAAATGGATAATGGATACGACTAAACCATAGAAAGGGTAGATCGTAGGGTTGTGACAAGAACAAAAATAGGAAGCTACAAGTAAAATTATTATCCAAACTCGCTTATGTGATTTTTGGTTTCTTATGTAAAAATGGACAATGAATTCATATAATGATGGTGTAGGAATTGTTCATTGTTCACTTTTTACATTACTCTCCCCTTTTAAAATGATATTTATACAATAATTTAATAGGGTACCATTAATACAATACAAATGAGAAAATAACATCCTAACAGGGTACCATTAGTTACAATACAAATTTTATACAGAACGATTTCGCGTGGTCGAGTACAATGCAGAGTATCCAAATTTTTTTTTTTTTTTTAAATGACACTTGCTTACAGAATATAAAAAAATCAAAGATTAATACTTTAGTTTAAACAAACATTTAATAGGATTAATACATTAATTTAGACAACCAATTAAGTTAGACAAACATGATATTGTAAAATTTTTAGCAAAATTTTATTTTATTTTTTTCTGTGGGGAAAATTACATTCGCAATCAATAGGTAAAAGGGAAAAATATAAATCGTACAATCTATAAGCTAATTTTTATTGACTAGTGTAGGTAAAATAGAATTACGTAATGGATCATGTATAGACCTGTGGTCAAATGTGTAGGGATTTGGAAGGTTTTTGAATTAACAAAGTTTAAAAATGATGTATAATAATTTAAGATGGGTTTAGGGTTATATATATATATATATATACATTTACGTTAAGGAATAGATAAAACAACTTAATAAATGCATGAACGAGAATTTATATATCGTAAGCAAAAATTATTAAGATTATAACGATGATGTTTGCATACGAGTTTTTAATGCCAAAGCGACTGAAGGGACGGAACGTAAATGAATTCGAATGTGTCAAAAGTAATAAAATTCAATTAGGATTATAGATTTTACATAATTAATTAGTTACACGTATAAGGTATTTTAAAAAAACGAACTTAGAGGACTTACAATTAATTGAAAGTACATCTCACGGTTTTAAAATTGAATTTTGACACACAATTAATTTCGACTACTAAAATTCATAGCCATATACTGTAGTAGTATGTCAATTTGACTATAATTTTCGTTTGATACCTTACAAATGGTACAATAACAATTTAAGGACAGTTACTCACGATTAATTGAACAAAATAAAAATAAAAATACAAATTAAAAATATAAATCAATTATGCATTTCAACGAGCTAAATATAATTTTATAATATTCTAAAAAAAATAAAAGTAAATCGAGACATAAATGAGTTTCGATCAAGAATAAAAAAGTTATTGAAATGAAAGGGAGGCATTTCGAACAATCTTTTCTTTTAATAATTTCAGGTAAATTTTAGATTAAAAATTATTTTTATATAAAAAAAAATATTAAAAAGGTTTAATAATTTTTGCAGGTTAAGTAGAAAAATCATACTCTTTCGTTGAATGTTGATAGAATTTGAATTATTTGATATTTTAGTCTGAAAACTTGTTTGCATATAGACAAATACATGTTTTATTGTGTAGAAGTTTTACTAAAGATTAAATGGCTGAAATTTAGGGTATGTGCGGTCATACGGGTAAATTTCCCGATCGTACAGAGCAGGATAAATTAGGTACATGATCGATTAATTTTTACGCTATTTCTGTCATCATATAATCAAAATAATTATAAAACTCGTTAAAAACTTTTGTAAAAACGGTTTTGGTCGACACTGGGTTCAACTGGGGTTGGGGTGTTAAAAAAAAAATAAAATAAAAAAAACAAAGTTTGGAGTACTACATTCGGGGGAATTGAGTGACTAAGCGGGGGATATAAGTCTGAAATTGACAATAAGTTTTTCGTAAGCACTTTGCTTTTTTATTTTTTTTTTAAAAGATTGCTTGTCGCACTACTTAGAACAAAAACTAAAAAAAGTTGAACAAACGGAGGGACGGCATGTTCATCATATACATTATAATAATTACCAAAATCGTTACAACCTTTGTACAAATAATAAATTACATAACTATATATTTATATACATAACAATGCATGAAAAGGGAAAGACAAATCAGTGAATTTCCGTCTTACAAACAAAGAAAAAAGGTTAAACTAAAGACGCAAATCGGTCAATTCAGGTTGAATTTAATTCTCATTTAAAAAAAAAAAGGTTGAATTAAATTCTCTTGAACAACCAAAAAAAGGTTGAATTCAATTGACTGCATTGAAACGAATGGGTATTTGAAACTAACAGAGACTGACTTAAAACAAAACTCTCTGACTTCAAATAAAACTCTAACTTTGAATAAAACTCTGACTTCGAATCTAACTCTGACTTCGAATCTAACTCTGACTTCGAATCTAACTCTGACTTCGAATCTAACTCTGACTTCGAATAAATCTCTCTGACTTGAAATAAATCTCTCTGACTTCAAGTAAAACTCTGACTTGAGCTCTATCAAGTATTTCTATAAAAATCTCTGGGGCGGTTGGCCGTCTTGGCGCAACCTTCTGACTTGACCTCTTATCAAATATTCTGAAACTATCTGACTTGAACGCTTGTCAAGTATTCTGAACTGTAACTTGAACTCTTATCAAGTATTCTTGAAACTTAACTGTCTAACTTGAACGCTTGTCAAGTGAAGATTAACTGAAAAATGGAAAATGACTGCACTTGATCTTTATCAAGTGGAGACGATTAACCTCTGGGGTTTGGTTGACCCTCTTGGTGCAACCTTCTGACTTGAAAACTGACTTCAAAAATGACTTCAAAAATGACTTAAAAAAAAATGACTTCAAAATTGCTTCAAGTATCTCTCTAAATCTATAAACTCTCTGTAAACTCTCTCTCTTAATTTGCAAGTCAATTCAATTCAGTAATTGAAAAAAATTTGCAAACAAAAAATAAAAAAAATGTAAACAACATTTCACTCTGGTATTATTATGTTTGGTACATAAAATAAAATTATTCTATACTGAATATAACAGTGAAAATAACTCTCTTGAAAATAACTCTCTTGACAATTAACTCTGTTACAATTAACTCTGTTACAATTAACTCTCTTTGAAATTAACTCTCTGTTAAAATTACTGTTTCAAAAAACAAATGTATCACTGGTGTCTGAAGTGTTCACTGTGTTTTGTGTTAAATTCTGGCTCCATACTAAATATTAACTGTTAATAATACGGACTTTTCAAATGTTTACAAATTACTTAAAAAAACCAACTCTGTACTTAACAATTTCTTCTATGGGGAAATCCTCAGAGACGTGTCCTGAAGACATCTTGCTGGCTACTTGTTCCTGGATGAAAACTAGGCTTGAAGAACTTGGAGTCGTGACGCACCGGTTCAAGGGTGGATGTTACGAACTAGAAGTCGTGACACGCCGGTCAACTGGTTTTATCCTGAGGCAGGGTAATTTCTATCTTGGCCAAAGAGTGGCCTCTTCTTAAAAATCTTCTTAAAATAATCTTCTCATCCTGATGCAGGGTAATTTCTATCTTGGCCAAAGAGTGGCCACTTGTTAAACATCTTCTTGTTAAACATCTTCTTGTTAAACATCTTCTGGTTAAAATCTTCTGGTTAAAATCTTCTGGTTAAAATCTTCTGGTTAAACATCTTCTTAAAATCTGCTAAGATCCTGGTAAAGGGTCTCCAATATGTTAAGATCCTCTTCTTCTTCTTATCCTGGCAAGGGTCTGGGGTGTCTCGTATAGACGAGGCGTTCTAGTTAAGGGGCAAGGGGCCTCTGCCCCCTCCCCCGCAGCGAGGCTGCTGTCCAAAGAAGAGTCTCGTAATGAAGTTCTCTGATGAAGAGGTAAATCTGAAGTACAATGATGAAGTGCAACGATGAAGTGCTAATCAGAAGTACAATGATGAAGTGCTAATCAGAAGTGAAGTAATTTTTTAAGTACAGTATAATATAGTCTAAATGTTTGGGGGAGACAATCGAAGGTTAAGTTTCCCCCCTTTTTAAATACATGATCAGATGTTTTTTTGAAAGATTTCAACTAAAAAGAATAAAAAAAATAAAAATAAAAAAGAACAACAGTATCGCTGATTCTACATTCCTGAAAGCGATATAATTTCGTATTAGCACGTAAGCACAATTTTGAGTACATGACTGAGTACGTATTAATTTTGGTTCATTACAATTACGATTACAATTACCAATTAATTCACATTCACTTGTTGTTTAATTACAGTTCTATTAAAGTACATTCTTACATTATAAATTAAATCATTACATTTAATTAGTTTCACTGAAGTACATTACAAGTTATTGTTCATTACAGTTTCATTAAAGTACATTACAAGTTATTGTTAATTTACAGTTAATTACAATTAAACAGTTACTATAACTTTGTCTTGTTTTGACAGTGTTTCATATTAATAGACAATTAAGATGTTAGAAATATAGTACAAAGTACATGGGCACATAACATACATAATATAACATAACACATGATAATGTTATAAATTCGAATCAGAGCGAAAGGAGACTTTTTAACTTTGAGCGTTCGAATTCTGCTGCGATGAGCGGAATTTCGATCACTTAACCTCAGCATTTTTTAGTTCATCTCGGGAGGTCAATATAATTAAAAATAAAAATGAAAAAAATAATACGAGAACGTATTTTTGCGTTTTCGAACGAAGGCATGAAGTTTCGCGTTGACACGAGTAAAAATGAATATTTAATAAAATTTATATTGGATAATGGTCAAGAAAGAACATGAATGTAAGAATGAGTATGGTTCAATAATAATGTTTATGCTACATAACATATAAATAATGACTTCTATAGAGTGTTTAGTCCTTAGGGAAATAAATGACGGGAAAATGTGACGTCATAGTTATTGAATTTTTACGTATAGTACAAATCATTGTTAGGAAGATTTACAAGAACAAATTAGAGACAGAGTGGGAAACTTCATCATTGTACTTCTGATTAGCACTTCATCATTGCACTTCATCATTGTACTTCAGATTAGCACCTCATTAGGAGGGGGCAGAGGCCCCTTGCCTCCTTAATATATTTTTAGATTCCGGCCTGAGCCATGGTCGAAAGAGGTCGAACCTCTACCCTTGTAAATTCAGAGCAATACCTGTAATTTTTAAGAAGTAAACCACAGTAAAAGAAGTTTTTATCTTTTTCCTTCGAGCCGTGCTCTCTTCAGATTACTTTAAGAAGATAAGAGAAAGGATCAGAGAATTATAAAAAGAGAAGAATTAATAAGCGAGAGAAAAGAATTAGAAAGAATTATAGAAAAGTATAAAGAAGAAACATCCTTTGCTTGCCTCCGAACCAGAACCCCCCCGTCGAATCCGAACCGACTCAGGGCCATAAAGGAGGGGTTAACAGCTGGCGACCCTGCCAGGATTCGAACCTGGAATCTTCTGATATATTAAGGAGGCAAGGGCCTCTGCCCCCTCCTAATGAGGTGCTAATCTGAAGTACAATGATGAAGTGCAACGATGAAGTGCTAATCAGAAGAAAGAACATGAATGTAAGAATGAGTATGGTTCAATAATAATGTTTATGCTACATAACATATAAATAATGACTTCTATAGAGTGTTTAGTCCTTAGGGAAATAAATGACGGGAAAATGTGACGTCATAGTTATTGAATTTTTACGTATAGTACAAATCATTGTTAGGAAGATTTACAAGAACAAATTAGAGACACAGAGTGGGAAACGTAAAGAGAATAAAGTTATTTTATGACGTCATAGTGTATAAGTCGTTATTAGAAAGATGAATTAGAAACAAAGAGTGGGTAGTAATGACTAAGAAGTACAACTACGGGTTCCAATCCTGTTACATGCAATGTGTATGCATAATCTAGGGTCGAGGGTGAGATGCAAGACAATTCATAATTAATTATAATAACTTCTATAACAAATGAAAAATGGATAATGGATACGACTAAACCATAGAAAGGGTAGATCGTAGGGTTGTGACAAGAACAAAAATAGGAAGCTACAAGTAAAATTATTATCCAAACTCGCTTATGTGATTTTTGGTTTCTTATGTAAAAATGGACAATGAATTCATATAATGATGGTGTAGGAATTGTTCATTGTTCACTTTTTACATTACTCTCCCCTTTTAAAATGATATTTATACAATAATTTAATAGGGTACCATTAATACAATACAAATGAGAAAATAACATCCTAACAGGGTACCATTAGTTACAATACAAATTTTATACAGAACGATTTCGCGTGGTCGAGTACAATGCAGAGTATCCAAATTTTTTATTTTTTTTTAAATGACACTTGCTTACAGAATATAAAAAAATCAAAGATTAATACTTTAGTTTAAACAAACATTTAATAGGATTAATACATTAATTTAGACAACCAATTAAGTTAGACAAACAATGATATTGTAAAATTTTTAGCAAAATTTTATTTTATTTTTTTTCTGTGGGGAAAATTACATTCACAATGAATAGGTAAAAGGGAAAAATATAAATCGTACAATCTATAAGCTAATTTTTATTGACTAGTGTAGGTAAAAATAGAATTACGTAATGGATGATGTATAGACCTGTGGTCAAATGTGTAGGGATTTGGAAGGTTTTTGAATTAACAAAGTTTAAAAATGATGTATAATAATTTAAGATGGGTTTAGGGTATATTATATATATATATATATATATATATATATATACATTTACGTTAAGGAATAGATAAAACAACTTAATAAATGCATGAACGAGAATTTATATATCGTAAGCAAAAATTATTAAGATTATAACGATGATGTTTGCATACGAGTTTTTAATGCCAAAGCGACTGAAGGGACGGAACGTAAATGAATTCGAATATGTGTCAAAAGTAATAAAATTCAATTAGGATTATAGATTTTACATAATTAATTAGTTACACGTATAAGGTAATTTAAAAAAACGAACTTAGAGGACTTACAATTAATTGAAAGTACATCTCACGGTTTTAAAATTGAATTTTGACACACAATTAATTTCGACTACTAAAATTCATAGCCATATACTGTAGTAGTATGTCAATTTGACTATAATTTTCGTTTGATACCTTACAAATGGTACAATAACAATTTAAGGACAGTTACTCACGATTAATTGAACAAAATAAAAATAAAAATACAAATTAAAAATATAAATCAATTATGCATTTCAACGAGCTAAATATAATTTTATAATATTCTAAAAAAAATAAAAGTAAATCGAGCCATAAATGAGTTTCGATCAAGAATAAAAAAGTTATTGAAATGAAAGGGAAGCATTTCGAACAATCTTTTCTTTTAATAATTTCAGGTAAATTTTACATTAAAAATTATTTTTATATAAAAAAAAATATTAAAAAGGTTTAATAATTTTTGCAGGTTAAGCAGAAAAATCATACTCTTTCGTTGAATGTTGATAGAATTTTGAATTATTTGATATTTTAGTCTGAAAACTTGTTTGCATATAGACAAATACATGTTTTATTGTGTAGAAGTTTTACTAAAGATTAAATGGCTGAAATTTAGGGTATGTGCGGTCATACGGGTAAATTTCCCGATCGTACAGAGCAGGATAAATTAGGTACATGATCGATTAATTTTTACGCTATTTCTGTCATCATATAATCAAAATAATTATAAAACTCGTTAAAAACTTTTGTAAAAACGGTTTTGGTCGACACTGGGTTCAACTGGGGTTGGGGTGTTAAAATAAAAATAAAATAAAAAAAACAAAGTTTGGAGTACTATATTCGGGGGAATTGAGTGACTAAGCGGGGGATATAAGTCTGAAATTGACAATAAGTTTTTCGTAAGCACTTTGCTTTTTTTTTTTTTTTTTAAAAGATTGCTTGTCGCACTACTTAGAACAAAAACTAAAAAAAGTTGAACAAACGGAGGGACGGCATGTTCATCATATACATTATAATAATTACCAAAATCGTTACAACCTTTGTACAAATAATAAATTACATAACTATATATTTATATACATAACAATGCATGAAAAGGGAAAGACAAATCAGTGAATTTCCGTCTTACAAACAAAGAAAAAAGGTTAAACTAAAGACGCAAATCGGTCAATTCAGGTTGAATTTAATTCTCATTTTAAAAAAAAAGGTTGAATTAAATTCTCTTGAACAACCAAAAAAAGGTTGAATTCAATTGACTGCATTGAAACGAATGGGTATTTGAAACTAACAGAGACTGACTTAAAACAAAACTCTCTGACTTCAAATAAAACTGTAACTTTGAATAAAACTCTGACTTCGAATCTAACTCTGACTTCGAATCTAACTCTGACTTCGAATCTAACTCTGACTTCGAATCTAACTCTGACTTCGAATCTAACTCTGACTTCGAATCTAACTCTGACTTCGAATATAACTCTGACTTCGAATAAATCTCTCTGACTTGAAATAAATCTCTCTGACTTCAAGTAAAACTCTGACTTGAGCTCTCTCAAGTATTTCTATAAAAATCTCTGGTGCGGTTGGCCGTCTTGGCGCAACCTTCTGACTTGACCTCTTATCAAATATTCTGAAACTATCTGACTTGAACGCTTGTCAAGTATTCTGAACTGTAACTTGAACTCTTATCAAGTATTCTTGAAACTTAACTGTCTAACTTGAACGCTTGTCAAGTGAAGATTAACTGAAAAATGGAAAATGACTGCACTTGATCTTTATCAAGTGGAGACGATTAACCTCTGGGGTTTGGTTGACCCTCTTGGTGCAACCTTCTGACTTGAAAACTGACTTCAAAAAATGACTTCAAAAAATGACTTAAAAAAAAATGACTTCAAAATTGCTTCAAGTATCTCTCTAAATCTATAAACTCTCTGTAAACTCTCTCTCTTAATTTGCAAGTCAATTCAATTCAGTAATTGAAAAAAATTTGCAAACAAAAAATAAAAAAAATGTAAACAACATTTCACTCTGGTATTATTATGTTTGGTACATAAAATAAAATTATTCTATACTGAATATAACAGTGAAAATAACTCTCTTGAAAATAACTCTCTTGACAATTAACTCTGTTACAATTAACTCTGTTACAATTAACTCTCTTTGAAATTAACTCTCTGTTAAAATTACTGTTTCAATAAAAACAAATGTATCACTGGTGTCTGAAGTGTTCACTGTGTTTTGTGTTAAATTCTGGCTCCATACTAAATATTAACTGTTAATAATACGGACTTTTCAAATGTTTACAAATTACTTAAAAAAACCAACTCTGTACTTAACAATTTCTTCTATGGGGAAATCCTCAGAGACGTGTCCTGAAGACATCTTGCTGGCTACTTGTTCCTGGATGAAAACTAGGCTTGAAGAACTTGGAGTCGTGACGCACCGGTTCAAGGGTGGATGTTACGAACTAGAAGTCGTGACACGCCGGTCAACTGGTTTTATCCTGAGGCAGGGTAATTTCTATCTTGGCCAAAGAGTGGCCTCTTCTTAAAAATCTTCTTAAAATAATCTTCTCATCCTGATGCAGGGTAATTCTATCTTGGCCAAAGAGTGGCCACTTGTTAAACATCTTCTTGTTAAACATCTTCTTGTTAAACATCTTCTGGTTAAAATCTTCTGGTTAAAATCTTCTGGTTAAAATCTTCTGGCTAAAATCTTCTGGTTAAAATCTTCTGGTTAAAATCTTCTGGTTAAACATCTTCTTAAAATCTGCTAAGATCCTGGTAAAGGGTCTCCAATATGTTAAGATCCTCTTCTTCTTCTTATCCTGGCAAGGGTCTGGGGTGTCTCGTATAGACGAGGCGTTCTAGTTAAGGGGCAAGGGGCCTCTGCCCCCTCCCCCGCAGCGAGGCTGCTGTCCAAAGAAGAGTCTCGTAATGAAGTTCTCTGATGAAGAGGTAAATCTGAAGTACAATGATGAAGTGCAACGATGAAGTGCTAATCAGAAGTACAATGATGAAGTGCTAATCAGAAGTGAAGTAATTTTTTAAGTACAGTATAATATAGTCTAAATGTTTGGGGGAGACAATCGAAGGTTAAGTTTCCCCCCTTTTTAAATACATGATCAGATGTTTTTTTGAAAGATTTCAACTAAAAAGAATAAAAAAAATAAAAAAAAAAGAACAACAGTATCGCTGATTCTACATTCCTGAAAGCGATATAATTTCGTATTAGCACGTAAGCACAATTTTGAGTACATGACTGAGTACGTATTAATTTTGGTTCATTACAATTACGATTACAATTACCAATTAATTCACATTCACTTGTTGTTTAATTACAGTTCTATTAAAGTACATTCTTACATTATAAATTAAATCATTACATTTAATTAGTTTCACTGAAGTACATTACAAGTTATTGTTCATTACAGTTTCATTAAAGTACATTACAAGTTATTGTTAATTTACAGTTAATTACAATTAAACAGTTACTATAACTTTGTCTTGTTTTGACAGTGTTTCATATTAATAGACAATTAAGATGTTAGAAATATAGTACAAAGTACATGGGCACATAACATACATAATATAACATAACACATGATAATGTTATAAATTCGAATCAGAGCGAAAGGAGACTTTTTAACTTTGAGCGTTCGAATTCTGCTGCGATGAGCGGAATTTCGATCACTTAACCTCAGCATTTTTTAGTTCATCTCGGGAGGTCAATATAATTAAAAATAAAAATGAAAAAAATAATACGAGAACGTATTTTTGCGTTTTCGAACGAAGGCATGAAGTTTCGCGTTGACACGAGTAAAAATGAATATTTAATAAAATTTATATTGGATAATGGTCAAGAAAGAACATGAATGTAAGAATGAGTATGGTTCAATAATAATGTTTATGCTACATAACATATAAATAATGACTTCTATAGAGTGTTTAGTCCTTAGGGAAATAAATGACGGGAAAATGTGACGTCATAGTTATTGAATTTTTACGTATAGTACAAATCATTGTTAGGAAGATTTACAAGAACAAATTAGAGACAGAGTGGGAAACTTCATCATTGTACTTCTGATTAGCACTTCATCATTGCACTTCATCATTGTACTTCAGATTAGCACCTCATTAGGAGGGGGCAGAGGCCCCTTGCCTCCTTAATATATTTTTAGATTCCGGCCTGAGCCATGGTCGAAAGAGGTCGAACCTCTACCCTTGTAAATTCAGAGCAATACCTGTAATTTTTAAGAAGTAAACCACAGTAAAAGAAGTTTTTATCTTTTTCCTTCGAGCCGTGCTCTCTTCAGATTACTTTAAGAAGATAAGAGAAAGGATCAGAGAATTATAAAAAGAGAAGAATTAATAAGCGAGAGAAAAGAATTAGAAAGAATTATAGAAAAGTATAAAGAAGAAACATCCTTTGCTTGCCTCCGAACCAGAACCCCCCCGTCGAATCCGAACCGACTCAGGGCCATAAAGGAGGGGTTAACAGCTGGCGACCCTGCCAGGATTCGAACCTGGAATCTTCTGATATATTAAGGAGGCAAGGGCCTCTGCCCCCTCCTAATGAGGTGCTAATCTGAAGTACAATGATGAAGTGCAACGATGAAGTGCTAATCAGAAGAAAGAACATGAATGTAAGAATGAGTATGGTTCAATAATAATGTTTATGCTACATAACATATAAATAATGACTTCTATAGAGTGTTTAGTCCTTAGGGAAATAAATGACGGGAAAATGTGACGTCATAGTTATTGAATTTTTACGTATAGTACAAATCATTGTTAGGAAGATTTACAAGAACAAATTAGAGACACAGAGTGGGAAACGTAAAGAGAATAAAGTTATTTTATGACGTCATAGTGTATAAGTCGTTATTAGAAAGATGAATTAGAAACAAAGAGTGGGTAGTAATGACTAAGAAGTACAACTACGGGTTCCAATCCTGTTACATGCAATGTGTATGCATAATCTAGGGTCGAGGGTGAGATGCAAGACAATTCATAATTAATTATAATAACTTCTATAACAAATGAAAAATGGATAATGGATACGACTAAACCATAGAAAGGGTAGATCGTAGGGTTGTGACAAGAACAAAAATAGGAAGCTACAAGTAAAATTATTATCCAAACTCGCTTATGTGATTTTTGGTTTCTTATGTAAAAATGGACAATGAATTCATATAATGATGGTGTAGGAATTGTTCATTGTTCACTTTTTACATTACTCTCCCCTTTTAAAATGATATTTATACAATAATTTAATAGGGTACCATTAATACAATACAAATGAGAAAATAACATCCTAACAGGGTACCATTAGTTACAATACAAATTTTATACAGAACGATTTCGCGTGGTCGAGTACAATGCAGAGTATCCAAATTTTTTATTTTTTTTAAATGACACTTGCTTACAGAATATAAAAAAATCAAAGATTAATACTTTAGTTTAAACAAACATTTAATAGGATTAATACATTAATTTAGACAACCAATTAAGTTAGACAAACAATGATATTGTAAAATTTTTAGCAAAATTTTATTTTATTTTTTTTCTGTGGGGAAAATTACATTCACAATGAATAGGTAAAAGGGAAAAATATAAATCGTACAATCTATAAGCTAATTTTTATTGACTAGTGTAGGTAAAAATAGAATTACGTAATGGATGATGTATAGACCTGTGGTCAAATGTGTAGGGATTTGGAAGGTTTTTGAATTAACAAAGTTTAAAAATGATGTATAATAATTTAAGATGGGTTTAGGGTTATATATATATATATATATATATATATATATATATATACATTTACGTTAAGGAATAGATAAAACAACTTAATAAATGCATGAACGAGAATTTATATATCGTAAGCAAAAATTATTAAGATTATAACGATGATGTTTGCATACGAGTTTTTAATGCCAAAGCGACTGAAGGGACGGAACGTAAATGAATTCGAATATGTGTCAAAAGTAATAAAATTCAATTAGGATTATAGATTTTACATAATTAATTAGTTACACGTATAAGGTAATTTAAAAAAACGAACTTAGAGGACTTACAATTAATTGAAAGTACATCTCACGGTTTTAAAATTGAATTTTGACACACAATTAATTTCGACTACTAAAATTCATAGCCATATACTGTAGTAGTATGTCAATTTGACTATAATTTTCGTTTGATACCTTACAAATGGTACAATAACAATTTAAGGACAGTTACTCACGATTAATTGAACAAAATAAAAATAAAAATACAAATTAAAAATATAAATCAATTATGCATTTCAACGAGCTAAATATAATTTTATAATATTCTAAAAAAAATAAAAGTAAATCGAGCCATAAATGAGTTTCGATCAAGAATAAAAAAGTTATTGAAATGAAAGGGAAGCATTTCGAACAATCTTTTCTTTTAATAATTTCAGGTAAATTTTACATTAAAAATTTTTTTATATAAAAAAAAATATTAAAAAGGTTTAATAATTTTGCAGGTTAAGCAGAAAAATCATACTCTTTCGTTGAATGTTGATAGAATTTTGAATTATTTGATATTTTAGTCTGAAAACTTGTTTGCATATAGACAAATACATGTTTTATTGTGTAGAAGTTTTACTAAAGTTAAATGGCTGAAATTTAGGGTATGTGCGGTCATACGGGTAAATTTCCCGATCGTACAGAGCAGGATAAATTAGGTACATGATCGATTAATTTTTACGCTATTTCTGTCATCATATAATCAAAATAATTATAAAACTCGTTAAAAACTTTTGTAAAAACGGTTTTGGTCGACACTGGGTTCAACTGGGGTTGGGGTGTTAAAATAAAAATAAAATAAAAAAAACAAAGTTTGGAGTACTATATTCGGGGGAATTGAGTGACTAAGCGGGGGATATAAGTCTGAAATTGACAATAAGTTTTTCGTAAGCACTTTGCTTTTTTATTTTTTTTTTTAAAAGATTGCTTGTCGCACTACTTAGAACAAAAACTAAAAAAAGTTGAACAAACGGAGGGACGGCATGTTCATCATATACATTATAATAATTACCAAAATCGTTACAACCTTTGTACAAATAATAAATTACATAACTATATATTTATATACATAACAATGCATGAAAAGGGAAAGACAAATCAGTGAATTTCCGTCTTACAAACAAAGAAAAAAGGTTAAACTAAAGACGCAAATCGGTCAATTCAGGTTGAATTTAATTCTCATTTTAAAAAAAAAGGTTGAATTAAATTCTCTTGAACAACCAAAAAAAGGTTGAATTCAATTGACTGCATTGAAACGAATGGGTATTTGAAACTAACAGAGACTGACTTAAAACAAAACTCTCTGACTTCAAATAAAACTGTAACTTTGAATAAAACTCTGACTTCGAATCTAACTCTGACTTCGAATCTAACTCTGACTTCGAATCTAACTCTGACTTCGAATCTAACTCTGACTTCGAATCTAACTCTGACTTCGAATCTAACTCTGACTTCGAATATAACTCTGACTTCGAATAAATCTCTCTGACTTGAAATAAATCTCTCTGACTTCAAGTAAAACTCTGACTTGAGCTCTCTCAAGTATTTCTATAAAAATCTCTGGTGCGGTTGGCCGTCTTGGCGCAACCTTCTGACTTGACCTCTTATCAAATATTCTGAAACTATCTGACTTGAACGCTTGTCAAGTATTCTGAACTGTAACTTGAACTCTTATCAAGTATTCTTGAAACTTAACTGTCTAACTTGAACGCTTGTCAAGTGAAGATTAACTGAAAAATGGAAAATGACTGCACTTGATCTTTATCAAGTGGAGACGATTAACCTCTGGGGTTTGGTTGACCCTCTTGGTGCAACCTTCTGACTTGAAAACTGACTTCAAAAAATGACTTCAAAAAATGACTTAAAAAAAAATGACTTCAAAATTGCTTCAAGTATCTCTCTAAATCTATAAACTCTCTGTAAACTCTCTCTCTTAATTTGCAAGTCAATTCAATTCAGTAATTGAAAAAAATTTGCAAACAAAAAAAAAAAAATGTAAACAACATTTCACTCTGGTATTATTATGTTTGGTACATAAAATAAAATTATTCTATACTGAATATAACAGTGAAAATAACTCTCTTGAAAATAACTCTCTTGACAATTAACTCTGTTACAATTAACTCTGTTACAATTAACTCTCTTTGAAATTAACTCTCTGTTAAAATTACTGTTTCAATAAAAACAAATGTATCACTGGTGTCTGAAGTGTTCACTGTGTTTTGTGTTAAATTCTGGCTCCATACTAAATATTAACTGTTAATAATACGGACTTTTCAAATGTTTACAAATTACTTAAAAAAACCAACTCTGTACTTAACAATTTCTTCTATGGGGAAATCCTCAGAGACGTGTCCTGAAGACATCTTGCTGGCTACTTGTTCCTGGATGAAAACTAGGCTTGAAGAACTTGGAGTCGTGACGCACCGGTTCAAGGGTGGATGTTACGAACTAGAAGTCGTGACACGCCGGTCAACTGGTTTTATCCTGAGGCAGGGTAATTTCTATCTTGGCCAAAGAGTGGCCTCTTCTTAAAAATCTTCTTAAAATAATCTTCTCATCCTGATGCAGGGTAATTCATCTTGCCAAAGAACACTTGGTTAAAATCTTCTTGTTAAAATCTTCTTGGTTAAAATCTTCTGGTTAAAATCTTCTGGTTAAAATCTTCTGGTTAAAATCTTCTGGTTAAACATCTTCTTAAAATCTGCTAAGATCCTGGTAAAGGGTCTCCAATATGTTAAGATCCTCTTCTTCTTCTTATCCTGGCAAGGGTCTGGGGTGTCTCGTATAGACGAGGCGTTCTAGTTAAGGGGCAAGGGGCCTCTGCCCCCTCCCCCGCAGCGAGGCTGCTGTCCAAAGAAGAGTCTCGTAATGAAGTTCTCTGATGAAGAGGTAAATCTGAAGTACAATGATGAAGTGCAACGATGAAGTGCTAATCAGAAGTACAATGATGAAGTGCTAATCAGAAGTGAAGTAATTTTTTAAGTACAGTATAATATAGTCTAAATGTTTGGGGGAGACAATCGAAGGTTAAGTTTCCCCCCTTTTTAAATACATGATCAGATGTTTTTTTGAAAGATTTCAACTAAAAAGAATAAAAAAAATAAAAATAAAAAAGAACAACAGTATCGCTGATTCTACATTCCTGAAAGCGATATAATTTCGTATTAGCACGTAAGCACAATTTTGAGTACATGACTGAGTACGTATTAATTTTGGTTCATTACAATTACGATTACAATTACCAATTAATTCACATTCACTTGTTGTTTAATTACAGTTCTATTAAAGTACATTCTTACATTATAAATTAAATCATTACATTTAATTAGTTTCACTGAAGTACATTACAAGTTATTGTTCATTACAGTTTCATTAAAGTACATTACAAGTTATTGTTAATTTACAGTTAATTACAATTAAACAGTTACTATAACTTTGTCTTGTTTTGACAGTGTTTCATATTAATAGACAATTAAGATGTTAGAAATATAGTACAAAGTACATGGGCACATAACATACATAATATAACATAACACATGATAATGTTATAAATTCGAATCAGAGCGAAAGGAGACTTTTTAACTTTGAGCGTTCGAATTCTGCTGCGATGAGCGGAATTTCGATCACTTAACCTCAGCATTTTTTAGTTCATCTCGGGAGGTCAATATAATTAAAAATAAAAATGAAAAAAATAATACGAGAACGTATTTTTGCGTTTTCGAACGAAGGCATGAAGTTTCGCGTTGACACGAGTAAAAATGAATATTTAATAAAATTTATATTGGATAATGGTCAAGAAAGAACATGAATGTAAGAATGAGTATGGTTCAATAATAATGTTTATGCTACATAACATATAAATAATGACTTCTATAGAGTGTTTAGTCCTTAGGGAAATAAATGACGGGAAAATGTGACGTCATAGTTATTGAATTTTTACGTATAGTACAAATCATTGTTAGGAAGATTTACAAGAACAAATTAGAGACAGAGTGGGAAACTTCATCATTGTACTTCTGATTAGCACTTCATCATTGCACTTCATCATTGTACTTCAGATTAGCACCTCATTAGGAGGGGGCAGAGGCCCCTTGCCTCCTTAATATATTTTTAGATTCCGGCCTGAGCCATGGTCGAAAGAGGTCGAACTCTACCCTTGTAAATTCAGAGCAATACCTGTAATTTTTAAGAAGTAAACCACAGTAAAAGAAGTTTTTATCTTTTTCCTTCGAGCCGTGCTCTCTTCAGATTACTTTAAGAAGATAAGAGAAAGGATCAGAGAATTATAAAAAGAGAAGAATTAATAAGCGAGAGAAAAGAATTAGAAAGAATTATAGAAAAGTATAAAGAAGAAACATCCTTTGCTTGCCTCCGAACCAGAACCCCCCGTCGAATCCGAACCGACTCAGGGCCATAAAGGAGGGGTTAACAGCTGGCGACCCTGCCAGGATTCGAACCTGGAATCTTCTGATATATTAAGGAGGCAAGGGGCCTCTGCCCCCTCCTAATGAGGTGCTAATCTGAAGTACAATGATGAAGTGCAACGATGAAGTGCTAATCAGAAGAAAGAACATGAATGTAAGAATGAGTATGGTTCAATAATAATGTTTATGCTACATAACATATAAATAATGACTTCTATAGAGTGTTTAGTCCTTAGGGAAATAAATGACGGGAAAATGTGACGTCATAGTTATTGAATTTTTACGTATAGTACAAATCATTGTTAGGAAGATTTACAAGAACAAATTAGAGACACAGAGTGGGAAACGTAAAGAGAATAAAGTTATTTTATGACGTCATAGTGTATAAGTCGTTATTAGAAAGATGAATTAGAAACAAAGAGTGGGTAGTAATGACTAAGAAGTACAACTACGGGTTCCAATCCTGTTACATGCAATGTGTATGCATAATCTAGGGTCGAGGGTGAGATGCAAGACAATTCATAATTAATTATAATAACTTCTATAACAAATGAAAAATGGATAATGGATACGACTAAACCATAGAAAGGGTAGATCGTAGGGTTGTGACAAGAACAAAAATAGGAAGCTACAAGTAAAATTATTATCCAAACTCGCTTATGTGATTTTTGGTTTCTTATGTAAAAATGGACAATGAATTCATATAATGATGGTGTAGGAATTGTTCATTGTTCACTTTTTACATTACTCTCCCCTTTTAAAATGATATTTATACAATAATTTAATAGGGTACCATTAATACAATACAAATGAGAAAATAACATCCTAACAGGGTACCATTAGTTACAATACAAATTTTATACAGAACGATTTCGCGTGGTCGAGTACAATGCAGAGTATCCAAATTTTTTATTTTTTTTTAAATGACACTTGCTTACAGAATATAAAAAAATCAAAGATTAATACTTTAGTTTAAACAAACATTTAATAGGATTAATACATTAATTTAGACAACCAATTAAGTTAGACAAACAATGATATTGTAAAATTTTTAGCAAAATTTTATTTTATTTTTTTTCTGTGGGGAAAATTACATTCACAATGAATAGGTAAAAGGGAAAAATATAAATCGTACAATCTATAAGCTAATTTTTATTGACTAGTGTAGGTAAAAATAGAATTACGTAATGGATGATGTATAGACCTGTGGTCAAATGTGTAGGGATTTGGAAGGTTTTTGAATTAACAAAGTTTAAAAATGATGTATAATAATTTAAGATGGGTTTAGGGTTATATATATATATATATATATATATATATATATATATATACATTTACGTTAAGGAATAGATAAAACAACTTAATAAATGCATGAACGAGAATTTATATATCGTAAGCAAAAATTATTAAGATTATAACGATGATGTTTGCATACGAGTTTTTAATGCCAAAGCGACTGAAGGGACGGAACGTAAATGAATTCGAATATGTGTCAAAAGTAATAAAATTCAATTAGGATTATAGATTTTACATAATTAATTAGTTACACGTATAAGGTAATTTAAAAAAACGAACTTAGAGGACTTACAATTAATTGAAAGTACATCTCACGGTTTTAAAATTGAATTTTGACACACAATTAATTTCGACTACTAAAATTCATAGCCATATACTGTAGTAGTATGTCAATTTGACTATAATTTTCGTTTGATACCTTACAAATGGTACAATAACAATTTAAGGACAGTTACTCACGATTAATTGAACAAAATAAAAAAAAAATACAAATTAAAAATATAAATCAATTATGCATTTCAACGAGCTAAATATAATTTTATAATATTCTAAAAAAAATAAAAGTAAATCGAGCCATAAATGAGTTTCGATCAAGAATAAAAAAGTTATTGAAATGAAAGGGAAGCATTTCGAACAATCTTTTCTTTTAATAATTTCAGGTAAATTTTACATTAAAAATTATTTTTATATAAAAAAAAATATTAAAAAGGTTTAATAATTTTTGCAGGTTAAGCAGAAAAATCATACTCTTTCGTTGAATGTTGATAGAATTTTGAATTATTTGATATTTTAGTCTGAAAACTTGTTTGCATATAGACAAATACATGTTTTATTGTGTAGAAGTTTTACTAAAGATTAAATGGCTGAAATTTAGGGTATGTGCGGTCATACGGGTAAATTTCCCGATCGTACAGAGCAGGATAAATTAGGTACATGATCGATTAATTTTTACGCTATTTCTGTCATCATATAATCAAAATAATTATAAAACTCGTTAAAAACTTTTGTAAAAACGGTTTTGGTCGACACTGGGTTCAACTGGGGTTGGGGTGTTAAAATAAAAATAAAATAAAAAAAACAAAGTTTGGAGTACTATATTCGGGGGAATTGAGTGACTAAGCGGGGGATATAAGTCTGAAATTGACAATAAGTTTTTCGTAAGCACTTTGCTTTTTTATTTTTTTTTTTAAAAGATTGCTTGTCGCACTACTTAGAACAAAAACTAAAAAAAGTTGAACAAACGGAGGGACGGCATGTTCATCATATACATTATAATAATTACCAAAATCGTTACAACCTTTGTACAAATAATAAATTACATAACTATATATTTATATACATAACAATGCATGAAAAGGGAAAGACAAATCAGTGAATTTCCGTCTTACAAACAAAGAAAAAAGGTTAAACTAAAGACGCAAATCGGTCAATTCAGGTTGAATTTAATTCTCATTTTAAAAAAAAAAGGTTGAATTAAATTCTCTTGAACAACCAAAAAAAGGTTGAATTCAATTGACTGCATTGAAACGAATGGGTATTTGAAACTAACAGAGACTGACTTAAAACAAAACTCTCTGACTTCAAATAAAACTGTAACTTTGAATAAAACTCTGACTTCGAATCTAACTCTGACTTCGAATCTAACTCTGACTTCGAATCTAACTCTGACTTCGAATCTAACTCTGACTTCGAATCTAACTCTGACTTCAAATCTAACTCTGACTTCGAATATAACTCTGACTTCGAATAAATCTCTCTGACTTGAAATAAATCTCTCTGACTTCAAGTAAAACTCTGACTTGAGCTCTCTCAAGTATTTCTATAAAAATCTCTGGTGCGGTTGGCCGTCTTGGCGCAACCTTCTGACTTGACCTCTTATCAAATATTCTGAAACTATCTGACTTGAACGCTTGTCAAGTATTCTGAACTGTAACTTGAACTCTTATCAAGTATTCTTGAAACTTAACTGTCTAACTTGAACGCTTGTCAAGTGAAGATTAACTGAAAAATGGAAAATGACTGCACTTGATCTTTATCAAGTGGAGACGATTAACCTCTGGGGTTTGGTTGACCCTCTTGGTGCAACCTTCTGACTTGAAAACTGACTTCAAAAAATGACTTCAAAAAATGACTTAAAAAAAAATGACTTCAAAATTGCTTCAAGTATCTCTCTAAATCTATAAACTCTCTGTAAACTCTCTCTCTTAATTTGCAAGTCAATTCAATTCAGTAATTGAAAAAAATTTGCAAACAAAAAATAAAAAAATGTAAACAACATTTCACTCTGGTATTATTATGTTTGGTACATAAAATAAAATTATTCTATACTGAATATAACAGTGAAAATAACTCTCTTGAAAATAACTCTCTTGACAATTAACTCTGTTACAATTAACTCTGTTACAATTAACTCTCTTTGAAATTAACTCTCTGTTAAAATTACTGTTTCAATAAAAACAAATGTATCACTGGTGTCTGAAGTGTTCACTGTGTTTTGTGTTAAATTCTGGCTCCATACTAAATATTAACTGTTAATAATACGGACTTTTCAAATGTTTACAAATTACTTAAAAAAACCAACTCTGTACTTAACAATTTCTTCTATGGGGAAATCCTCAGAGACGTGTCCTGAAGACATCTTGCTGGCTACTTGTTCCTGGATGAAAACTAGGCTTGAAGAACTTGGAGTCGTGACGCACCGGTTCAAGGGTGGATGTTACGAACTAGAAGTCGTGACACGCCGGTCAACTGGTTTTATCCTGAGGCAGGGTAATTTCTATCTTGGCCAAAGAGTGGCCTCTTCTTAAAAATCTTCTTAAAATAATCTTCTCATCCTGATGCAGGGTAATTTCTATCTTGGCCAAAGAGTGGCCACTTGTTAAACATCTTCTTGTTAAACATCTTCTTGTTAAACATCTTCTGGTTAAAATCTTCTGGTTAAAATCTTCTGGTTAAAATCTTCTGGTTAAAATCTTCTGGTTAAAATCTTCTGGTTAAACATCTTCTTAAAATCTGCTAAGATCCTGGTAAAGGGTCTCCAATATGTTAAGATCCTCTTCTTCTTCTTATCCTGGCAAGGGTCTGGGGTGTCTCGTATAGACGAGGCGTTCTAGTTAAGGGGCAAGGGGCCTCTGCCCCCTCCCCCGCAGCGAGGCTGCTGTCCAAAGAAGAGTCTCGTAATGAAGTTCTCTGATGAAGAGGTAAATCTGAAGTACAATGATGAAGTGCAACGATGAAGTGCTAATCAGAAGTACAATGATGAAGTGCTAATCAGAAGTGAAGTAATTTTTTAAGTACAGTATAATATAGTCTAAATGTTTGGGGGAGACAATCGAAGGTTAAGTTTCCCCCCTTTTTAAATACATGATCAGATGTTTTTTTGAAAGATTTCAACTAAAAAGAATAAAAAAAATAAAAATAAAAAAGAACAACAGTATCGCTGATTCTACATTCCTGAAAGCGATATAATTTCGTATTAGCACGTAAGCACAATTTTGAGTACATGACTGAGTACGTATTAATTTTGGTTCATTACAATTACGATTACAATTACCAATTAATTCACATTCACTTGTTGTTTAATTACAGTTCTATTAAAGTACATTCTTACATTATAAATTAAATCATTACATTTAATTAGTTTCACTGAAGTACATTACAAGTTATTGTTCATTACAGTTTCATTAAAGTACATTACAAGTTATTGTTAATTTACAGTTAATTACAATTAAACAGTTACTATAACTTTGTCTTGTTTTGACAGTGTTTCATATTAATAGACAATTAAGATGTTAGAAATATAGTACAAAGTACATGGGCACATAACATACATAATATAACATAACACATGATAATGTTATAAATTCGAATCAGAGCGAAAGGAGACTTTTTAACTTTGAGCGTTCGAATTCTGCTGCGATGAGCGGAATTTCGATCACTTAACCTCAGCATTTTTTAGTTCATCTCGGGAGGTCAATATAATTAAAAATAAAAATGAAAAAAATAATACGAGAACGTATTTTTGCGTTTTCGAACGAAGGCATGAAGTTTCGCGTTGACACGAGTAAAAATGAATATTTAATAAAATTTATATTGGATAATGGTCAAGAAAGAACATGAATGTAAGAATGAGTATGGTTCAATAATAATGTTTATGCTACATAACATATAAATAATGACTTCTATAGAGTGTTTAGTCCTTAGGGAAATAAATGACGGGAAAATGTGACGTCATAGTTATTGAATTTTTACGTATAGTACAAATCATTGTTAGGAAGATTTACAAGAACAAATTAGAGACAGAGTGGGAAACTTCATCATTGTACTTCTGATTAGCACTTCATCATTGCACTTCATCATTGTACTTCAGATTAGCACCTCATTAGGAGGGGGCAGAGGCCCCTTGCCTCCTTAATATATTTTTAGATTCCGGCCTGAGCCATGGTCGAAAGAGGTCGAACCTCTACCCTTGTAAATTCAGAGCAATACCTGTAATTTTTAAGAAGTAAACCACAGTAAAAGAAGTTTTTATCTTTTTCCTTCGAGCCGTGCTCTCTTCAGATTACTTTAAGAAGATAAGAGAAAGGATCAGAGAATTATAAAAAGAGAAGAATTAATAAGCGAGAGAAAAGAATTAGAAAGAATTATAGAAAAGTATAAAGAAGAAACATCCTTTGCTTGCCTCCGAACCAGAACCCCCCGTCGAATCCGAACCGACTCAGGGCCATAAAGGAGGGGTTAACAGCTGGCGACCCTGCCAGGATTCGAACCTGGAATCTTCTGATATATTAAGGAGGCAAGGGGCCTCTGCCCCCTCCTAATGAGGTGCTAATCTGAAGTACAATGATGAAGTGCAACGATGAAGTGCTAATCAGAAGAAAGAACATGAATGTAAGAATGAGTATGGTTCAATAATAATGTTTATGCTACATAACATATAAATAATGACTTCTATAGAGTGTTTAGTCCTTAGGGAAATAAATGACGGGAAAATGTGACGTCATAGTTATTGAATTTTTACGTATAGTACAAATCATTGTTAGGAAGATTTACAAGAACAAATTAGAGACACAGAGTGGGAAACGTAAAGAGAATAAAGTTATTTTATGACGTCATAGTGTATAAGTCGTTATTAGAAAGATGAATTAGAAACAAAGAGTGGGTAGTAATGACTAAGAAGTACAACTACGGGTTCCAATCCTGTTACATGCAATGTGTATGCATAATCTAGGGTCGAGGGTGAGATGCAAGACAATTCATAATTAATTATAATAACTTCTATAACAAATGAAAAATGGATAATGGATACGACTAAACCATAGAAAGGGTAGATCGTAGGGTTGTGACAAGAACAAAAATAGGAAGCTACAAGTAAAATTATTATCCAAACTCGCTTATGTGATTTTTGGTTTCTTATGTAAAAATGGACAATGAATTCATATAATGATGGTGTAGGAATTGTTCATTGTTCACTTTTTACATTACTCTCCCCTTTTAAAATGATATTTATACAATAATTTAATAGGGTACCATTAATACAATACAAATGAGAAAATAACATCCTAACAGGGTACCATTAGTTACAATACAAATTTTATACAGAACGATTTCGCGTGGTCGAGTACAATGCAGAGTATCCAAATTTTTTATTTTTTTTTAAATGACACTTGCTTACAGAATATAAAAAAATCAAAGATTAATACTTTAGTTTAAACAAACATTTAATAGGATTAATACATTAATTTAGACAACCAATTAAGTTAGACAAACAATGATATTGTAAAATTTTTAGCAAAATTTTATTTTATTTTTTTTCTGTGGGGAAAATTACATTCACAATGAATAGGTAAAAGGGAAAAATATAAATCGTACAATCTATAAGCTAATTTTTATTGACTAGTGTAGGTAAAAATAGAATTACGTAATGGATGATGTATAGACCTGTGGTCAAATGTGTAGGGATTTGGAAGGTTTTTGAATTAACAAAGTTTAAAAATGATGTATAATAATTTAAGATGGGTTTAGGGTATATATATATATATATATATATATATATATATATATATTTACGTTAAGGAATAGATAAAACAACTTAATAAATGCATGAACGAGAATTTATATATCGTAAGCAAAAATTATTAAGATTATAACGATGATGTTTGCATACGAGTTTTTAATGCCAAAGCGACTGAAGGGACGGAACGTAAATGAATTCGAATATGTGTCAAAAGTAATAAAATTCAATTAGGATTATAGATTTTACATAATTAATTAGTTACACGTATAAGGTAATTTAAAAAAACGAACTTAGAGGACTTACAATTAATTGAAAGTACATCTCACGGTTTTAAAATTGAATTTTGACACACAATTAATTTCGACTACTAAAATTCATAGCCATATACTGTAGTAGTATGTCAATTTGACTATAATTTTCGTTTGATACCTTACAAATGGTACAATAACAATTTAAGGACAGTTACTCACGATTAATTGAACAAAATAAAAATAAAAATACAAATTAAAAATATAAATCAATTATGCATTTCAACGAGCTAAATATAATTTTATAATATTCTAAAAAAAATAAAAGTAAATCGAGCCATAAATGAGTTTCGATCAAGAATAAAAAAGTTATTGAAATGAAAGGGAAGCATTTCGAACAATCTTTTCTTTTAATAATTTCAGGTAAATTTTACATTAAAAATTATTTTTATATAAAAAAAATATTAAAAAGGTTTAATAATTTTTGCAGGTTAAGCAGAAAAATCATACTCTTTCGTTGAATGTTGATAGAATTTTGAATTATTTGATATTTTAGTCTGAAAACTTGTTTGCATATAGACAAATACATGTTTTATTGTGTAGAAGTTTTACTAAAGATTAAATGGCTGAAATTTAGGGTATGTGCGGTCATACGGGTAAATTTCCCGATCGTACAGAGCAGGATAAATTAGGTACATGATCGATTAATTTTTACGCTATTTCTGTCATCATATAATCAAAATAATTATAAAACTCGTTAAAAACTTTTGTAAAAACGGTTTTGGTCGACACTGGGTTCAACTGGGGTTGGGGTGTTAAAATAAAAATAAAATAAAAAAAACAAAGTTTGGAGTACTATATTCGGGGGAATTGAGTGACTAAGCGGGGGATATAAGTCTGAAATTGACAATAAGTTTTTCGTAAGCACTTTGCTTTTTTATTTTTTTTTTTAAAAGATTGCTTGTCGCACTACTTAGAACAAAAACTAAAAAAAGTTGAACAAACGGAGGGACGGCATGTTCATCATATACATTATAATAATTACCAAAATCGTTACAACCTTTGTACAAATAATAAATTACATAACTATATATTTATATACATAACAATGCATGAAAAGGGAAAGACAAATCAGTGAATTTCCGTCTTACAAACAAAGAAAAAAGGTTAAACTAAAGACGCAAATCGGTCAATTCAGGTTGAATTTAATTCTCATTTTAAAAAAAAAAGGTTGAATTAAATTCTCTTGAACAACCAAAAAAAGGTTGAATTCAATTGACTGCATTGAAACGAATGGGTATTTGAAACTAACAGAGACTGACTTAAAACAAAACTCTCTGACTTCAAATAAAACTGTAACTTTGAATAAAACTCTGACTTCGAATCTAACTCTGACTTCGAATCTAACTCTGACTTCGAATCTAACTGTCTCTGACTTCGAATCTAACTCTGACTTCAAATCTAACTCTGACTTCGAATATAACTCTGACTTCGAATAAATCTCTCTGACTTGAAATAAATCTCTCTGACTTCAAGTAAAACTCTGACTTGAGCTCTCTCAAGTATTTCTATAAAAATCTCTGGTGCGGTTGGCCGTCTTGGCGCAACCTTCTGACTTGACCTCTTATCAAATATTCTGAAACTATCTGACTTGAACGCTTGTCAAGTATTCTGAACTGTAACTTGAACTCTTATCAAGTATTCTTGAAACTTAACTGTCTAACTTGAACGCTTGTCAAGTGAAGATTAACTGAAAAATGGAAAATGACTGCACTTGATCTTTATCAAGTGGAGACGATTAACCTCTGGGGTTTGGTTGACCCTCTTGGTGCAACCTTCTGACTTGAAAACTGACTTCAAAAAATGACTTCAAAAAATGACTTAAAAAAAAATGACTTCAAAATTGCTTCAAGTATCTCTCTAAATCTATAAACTCTCTGTAAACTCTCTCTCTTAATTTGCAAGTCAATTCAATTCAGTAATTGAAAAAAATTTGCAAACAAAAAATAAAAAAATGTAAACAACATTTCACTCTGGTATTATTATGTTTGGTACATAAAATAAAATTATTCTATACTGAATATAACAGTGAAAATAACTCTCTTGAAAATAACTCTCTTGACAATTAACTCTGTTACAATTAACTCTGTTACAATTAACTCTCTTTGAAATTAACTCTCTGTTAAAATTACTGTTTCAATAAAAACAAATGTATCACTGGTGTCTGAAGTGTTCACTGTGTTTTGTGTTAAATTCTGGCTCCATACTAAATATTAACTGTTAATAATACGGACTTTTCAAATGTTTACAAATTACTTAAAAAAACCAACTCTGTACTTAACAATTTCTTCTATGGGGAAATCCTCAGAGACGTGTCCTGAAGACATCTTGCTGGCTACTTGTTCCTGGATGAAAACTAGGCTTGAAGAACTTGGAGTCGTGACGCACCGGTTCAAGGGTGGATGTTACGAACTAGAAGTCGTGACACGCCGGTCAACTGGTTTTATCCTGAGGCAGGGTAATTTCTATCTTGGCCAAAGAGTGGCCTCTTCTTAAAAATCTTCTTAAAATAATCTTCTCATCCTGATGCAGGGTAATTCTATCTTGGCCAAAGAGTGGCCACTTGTTAAACATCTTCTTGTTAAACATCTTCTTGTTAAACATCTTCTGGTTAAAATCTTCTGGTTAAAATCTTCTGGTTAAAATCTTCTGGTTAAAATCTTCTGGTTAAAATCTTCTGGTTAAACATCTTCTTAAAATCTGCTAAGATCCTGGTAAAGGGTCTCCAATATGTTAAGATCCTCTTCTTCTTCTTATCCTGGCAAGGGTCTGGGGTGTCTCGTATAGACGAGGCGTTCTAGTTAAGGGGCAAGGGGCCTCTGCCCCCTCCCCCGCAGCGAGGCTGCTGTCCAAAGAAGAGTCTCGTAATGAAGTTCTCTGATGAAGAGGTAAATCTGAAGTACAATGATGAAGTGCAACGATGAAGTGCTAATCAGAAGTACAATGATGAAGTGCTAATCAGAAGTGAAGTAATTTTTTAAGTACAGTATAATATAGTCTAAATGTTTGGGGGAGACAATCGAAGGTTAAGTTTCCCCCCTTTTTAAATACATGATCAGATGTTTTTTTGAAAGATTTCAACTAAAAAGAATAAAAAAATAAAAATAAAAAAGAACAACAGTATCGCTGATTCTACATTCCTGAAAGCGATATAATTTCGTATTAGCACGTAAGCACAATTTTGAGTACATGACTGAGTACGTATTAATTTTGGTTCATTACAATTACGATTACAATTACCAATTAATTCACATTCACTTGTTGTTTAATTACAGTTCTATTAAAGTACATTCTTACATTATAAATTAAATCATTACATTTAATTAGTTTCACTGAAGTACATTACAAGTTATTGTTCATTACAGTTTCATTAAAGTACATTACAAGTTATTGTTAATTTACAGTTAATTACAATTAAACAGTTACTATAACTTTGTCTTGTTTTGACAGTGTTTCATATTAATAGACAATTAAGATGTTAGAAATATAGTACAAAGTACATGGGCACATAACATACATAATATAACATAACACATGATAATGTTATAAATTCGAATCAGAGCGAAAGGAGACTTTTTAACTTTGAGCGTTCGAATTCTGCTGCGATGAGCGGAATTTCGATCACTTAACCTCAGCATTTTTTAGTTCATCTCGGGAGGTCAATATAATTAAAAATAAAAATGAAAAAAATAATACGAGAACGTATTTTTGCGTTTTCGAACGAAGGCATGAAGTTTCGCGTTGACACGAGTAAAAATGAATATTTAATAAAATTTATATTGGATAATGGTCAAGAAAGAACATGAATGTAAGAATGAGTATGGTTCAATAATAATGTTTATGCTACATAACATATAAATAATGACTTCTATAGAGTGTTTAGTCCTTAGGGAAATAAATGACGGGAAAATGTGACGTCATAGTTATTGAATTTTTACGTATAGTACAAATCATTGTTAGGAAGATTTACAAGAACAAATTAGAGACAGAGTGGGAAACTTCATCATTGTACTTCTGATTAGCACTTCATCATTGCACTTCATCATTGTACTTCAGATTAGCACCTCATTAGGAGGGGGCAGAGGCCCCTTGCCTCCTTAATATATTTTTAGATTCCGGCCTGAGCCATGGTCGAAAGAGGTCGAACCTCTACCCTTGTAAATTCAGAGCAATACCTGTAATTTTTAAGAAGTAAACCACAGTAAAAGAAGTTTTTATCTTTTTCCTTCGAGCCGTGCTCTCTTCAGATTACTTTAAGAAGATAAGAGAAAGGATCAGAGAATTATAAAAAGAGAAGAATTAATAAGCGAGAGAAAAGAATTAGAAAGAATTATAGAAAAGTATAAAGAAGAAACATCCTTTGCTTGCCTCCGAACCAGAACCCCCCGTCGAATCCGAACCGACTCAGGGCCATAAAGGAGGGGTTAACAGCTGGCGACCCTGCCAGGATTCGAACCTGGAATCTTCTGATATATTAAGGAGGCAAGGGGCCTCTGCCCCCTCCTAATGAGGTGCTAATCTGAAGTACAATGATGAAGTGCAACGATGAAGTGCTAATCAGAAGAAAGAACATGAATGTAAGAATGAGTATGGTTCAATAATAATGTTTATGCTACATAACATATAAATTATGACTTCTATAGAGTGTTTAGTCCTTAGGGAAATAAATGACGGGAAAATGTGACGTCATAGTTATTGAATTTTTACGTATAGTACAAATCATTGTTAGGAAGATTTACAAGAACAAATTAGAGACACAGAGTGGGAAACGTAAAGAGAATAAAGTTATTTTATGACGTCATAGTGTATAAGTCGTTATTAGAAAGATGAATTAGAAACAAAGAGTGGGTAGTAATGACTAAGAAGTACAACTACGGGTTCCAATCCTGTTACATGCAATGTGTATGCATAATCTAGGGTCGAGGGTGAGATGCAAGACAATTCATAATTAATTATAATAACTTCTATAACAAATGAAAAATGGATAATGGATACGACTAAACCATAGAAAGGGTAGATCGTAGGGTTGTGACAAGAACAAAAATAGGAAGCTACAAGTAAAATTATTATCCAAACTCGCTTATGTGATTTTTGGTTTCTTATGTAAAAATGGACAATGAATTCATATAATGATGGTGTAGGAATTGTTCATTGTTCACTTTTTACATTACTCTCCCCTTTTAAAATGATATTTATACAATAATTTAATAGGGTACCATTAATACAATACAAATGAGAAAATAACATCCTAACAGGGTACCATTAGTTACAATACAAATTTTATACAGAACGATTTCGCGTGGTCGAGTACAATGCAGAGTATCCAAATTTTTTATTTTTTTTTAAATGACACTTGCTTACAGAATATAAAAAAATCAAAGATTAATACTTTAGTTTAAACAAACATTTAATAGGATTAATACATTAATTTAGACAACCAATTAAGTTAGACAAACAATATTGTAAAATTTTTAGCAAAATTTTATTTTATTTTTTTTCTGTGGGGAAAATTACATTCACAATGAATAGGTAAAAGGGAAAAATATAAATCGTACAATCTATAAGCTAATTTTTATTGACTAGTGTAGGTAAAAATAGAATTACGTAATGGATGATGTATAGACCTGTGGTCAAATGTGTAGGGATTTGGAAGGTTTTTGAATTAACAAAGTTTAAAAATGATGTATAATAATTTAAGATGGGTTTAGGGTTATATATATATATATATATATATATATACATTTACGTTAAGGAATAGATAAAACAACTTAATAAATGCATGAACGAGAATTTATATATCGTAAGCAAAAATTATTAAGATTATAACGATGATGTTTGCATACGAGTTTTTAATGCCAAAGCGACTGAAGGGACGGAACGTAAATGAATTCGAATATGTGTCAAAAGTAATAAAATTCAATTAGGATTATAGATTTTACATAATTAATTAGTTACACGTATAAGGTAATTTAAAAAAACGAACTTAGAGGACTTACAATTAATTGAAAGTACATCTCACGGTTTTAAAATTGAATTTTGACACACAATTAATTTCGACTACTAAAATTCATAGCCATATACTGTAGTAGTATGTCAATTTGACTATAATTTTCGTTTGATACCTTACAAATGGTACAATAACAATTTAAGGACAGTTACTCACGATTAATTGAACAAAATAAAAATAAAAATACAAATTAAAAATATAAATCAATTATGCATTTCAACGAGCTAAATATAATTTTATAATATTCTAAAAAAAATAAAAGTAAATCGAGCCATAAATGAGTTTCGATCAAGAATAAAAAAGTTATTGAAATGAAAGGGAAGCATTTCGAACAATCTTTTCTTTTAATAATTTCAGGTAAATTTTACATTAAAAATTATTTTTATATAAAAAAAAATATTAAAAAGGTTTAATAATTTTTGCAGGTTAAGCAGAAAAATCATACTCTTTCGTTGAATGTTGATAGAATTTTGAATTATTTGATATTTTAGTCTGAAAACTTGTTTGCATATAGACAAATACATGTTTTATTGTGTAGAAGTTTTACTAAAGATTAAATGGCTGAAATTTAGGGTATGTGCGGTCATACGGGTAAATTTCCCGATCGTACAGAGCAGGATAAATTAGGTACATGATCGATTAATTTTTACGCTATTTCTGTCATCATATAATCAAAATAATTATAAAACTCGTTAAAAACTTTTGTAAAAACGGTTTTGGTCGACACTGGGTTCAACGGGGGGGGGTGTTAAAATAAAATAAAATAAAAAAAACAAAGTTTGGAGTACTATATTCGGGGGAATTGAGTGACTAAGCGGGGGATATAAGTCTGAAATTGACAATAAGTTTTTCGTAAGCACTTTGCTTTTTTATTTTTTTTTTTAAAAGATTGCTTGTCGCACTACTTAGAACAAAAACTAAAAAAAGTTGAACAAACGGAGGGACGGCATGTTCATCATATACATTATAATAATTACCAAAATCGTTACAACCTTTGTACAAATAATAAATTACATAACTATATATTTATATACATAACAATGCATGAAAAGGGAAAGACAAATCAGTGAATTTCCGTCTTACAAACAAAGAAAAAAGGTTAAACTAAAGACGCAAATCGGTCAATTCAGGTTGAATTTAATTCTCATTTTAAAAAAAAAAGGTTGAATTAAATTCTCTTGAACAACCAAAAAAGGTTGAATTCAATTGACTGCATTGAAACGAATGGGTATTTGAAACTAACAGAGACTGACTTAAAACAAAACTCTCTGACTTCAAATAAAACTGTAACTTTGAATAAAACTCTGACTTCGAATCTAACTCTGACTTCGAATCTAACTCTGACTTCGAATCTAACTCTGACTTCGAATCTAACTCTGACTTCAAATCTAACTCTGACTTCGAATATAACTCTGACTTCGAATAAATCTCTCTGACTTGAAATAAATCTCTCTGACTTCAAGTAAAACTCTGACTTGAGCTCTCTCAAGTATTTCTATAAAAATCTCTGGTGCGGTTGGCCGTCTTGGCGCAACCTTCTGACTTGACCTCTTATCAAATATTCTGAAACTATCTGACTTGAACGCTTGTCAAGTATTCTGAACTGTAACTTGAACTCTTATCAAGTATTCTTGAAACTTAACTGTCTAACTTGAACGCTTGTCAAGTGAAGATTAACTGAAAAATGGAAAATGACTGCACTTGATCTTTATCAAGTGGAGACGATTAACCTCTGGGGTTTGGTTGACCCTCTTGGTGCAACCTTCTGACTTGAAAACTGACTTCAAAAAATGACTTCAAAAAATGACTTAAAAAAAAATGACTTCAAAATTGCTTCAAGTATCTCTCTAAATCTATAAACTCTCTGTAAACTCTCTCTCTTAATTTGCAAGTCAATTCAATTCAGTAATTGAAAAAAATTTGCAAACAAAAAATAAAAAAATGTAAACAACATTTCACTCTGGTATTATTATGTTTGGTACATAAAATAAAATTATTCTATACTGAATATAACAGTGAAAATAACTCTCTTGAAAATAACTCTCTTGACAATTAACTCTGTTACAATTAACTCTGTTACAATTAACTCTCTTTGAAATTAACTCTCTGTTAAAATTACTGTTTCAATAAAAACAAATGTATCACTGGTGTCTGAAGTGTTCACTGGTTTTTGTGTTAAATTCTGGCTCCATACTAAATATTAACTGTTAATAATACGGACTTTTCAAATGTTTACAAATTACTTAAAAAAACCAACTCTGTACTTAACAATTTCTTCTATGGGGAAATCCTCAGAGACGTGTCCTGAAGACATCTTGCTGGCTACTTGTTCCTGGATGAAAACTAGGCTTGAAGAACTTGGAGTCGTGACGCACCGGTTCAAGGGTGGATGTTACGAACTAGAAGTCGTGACACGCCGGTCAACTGGTTTTATCCTGAGGCAGGGTAATTTCTATCTTGGCCAAAGAGTGGCCTCTTCTTAAAAATCTTCTTAAAATAATCTTCTCATCCTGATGCAGGGTAATTCTATCTTGGCCAAAGAGTGGCCACTTGTTAAACATCTTCTTGTTAAACATCTTCTTGTTAAACATCTTCTGGTTAAAATCTTCTGGTTAAAATCTTCTGGTTAAAATCTTCTGGCTAAAATCTTCTGGTTAAAATCTTCTGGTTAAAATCTTCTGGTTAAACATCTTCTTAAAATCTGCTAAGATCCTGGTAAAGGGTCTCCAATATGTTAAGATCCTCTTCTTCTTCTTATCCTGGCAAGGGTCTGGGGTGTCTCGTATAGACGAGGCGTTCTAGTTAAGGGGCAAGGGGCCTCTGCCCCCTCCCCCGCAGCGAGGCTGCTGTCCAAAGAAGAGTCTCGTAATGAAGTTCTCTGATGAAGAGGTAAATCTGAAGTACAATGATGAAGTGCAACGATGAAGTGCTAATCAGAAGTACAATGATGAAGTGCTAATCAGAAGTGAAGTAATTTTTTAAGTACAGTATAATATAGTCTAAATGTTTGGGGGAGACAATCGAAGGTTAAGTTTCCCCCCTTTTTAAATACATGATCAGATGTTTTTTTGAAAGATTTCAACTAAAAAGAATAAAAAAAATAAAAATAAAAAAGAACAACAGTATCGCTGATTCTACATTCCTGAAAGCGATATAATTTCGTATTAGCACGTAAGCACAATTTTGAGTACATGACTGAGTACGTATTAATTTTGGTTCATTACAATTACGATTACAATTACCAATTAATTCACATTCACTTGTTGTTTAATTACAGTTCTATTAAAGTACATTCTTACATTATAAATTAAATCATTACATTTAATTAGTTTCACTGAAGTACATTACAAGTTATTGTTCATTACAGTTTCATTAAAGTACATTACAAGTTATTGTTAATTTACAGTTAATTACAATTAAACAGTTACTATAACTTTGTCTTGTTTTGACAGTGTTTCATATTAATAGACAATTAAGATGTTAGAAATATAGTACAAAGTACATGGGCACATAACATACATAATATAACATAACACATGATAATGTTATAAATTCGAATCAGAGCGAAAGGAGACTTTTTAACTTTGAGCGTTCGAATTCTGCTGCGATGAGCGGAATTTCGATCACTTAACCTCAGCATTTTTTAGTTCATCTCGGGAGGTCAATATAATTAAAAATAAAAATGAAAAAAATAATACGAGAACGTATTTTTGCGTTTTCGAACGAAGGCATGAAGTTTCGCGTTGACACGAGTAAAAATGAATATTTAATAAAATTTATATTGGATAATGGTCAAGAAAGAACATGAATGTAAGAATGAGTATGGTTCAATAATAATGTTTATGCTACATAACATATAAATAATGACTTCTATAGAGTGTTTAGTCCTTAGGGAAATAAATGACGGGAAAATGTGACGTCATAGTTATTGAATTTTTACGTATAGTACAAATCATTGTTAGGAAGATTTACAAGAACAAATTAGAGACAGAGTGGGAAACTTCATCATTGTACTTCTGATTAGCACTTCATCATTGCACTTCATCATTGTACTTCAGATTAGCACCTCATTAGGAGGGGGCAGAGGCCCCTTGCCTCCTTAATATATTTTTAGATTCCGGCCTGAGCCATGGTCGAAAGAGGTCGAACCTCTACCCTTGTAAATTCAGAGCAATACCTGTAATTTTTAAGAAGTAAACCACAGTAAAAGAAGTTTTTATCTTTTTCCTTCGAGCCGTGCTCTCTTCAGATTACTTTAAGAAGATAAGAGAAAGGATCAGAGAATTATAAAAAGAGAAGAATTAATAAGCGAGAGAAAAGAATTAGAAAGAATTATAGAAAAGTATAAAGAAGAAACATCCTTTGCTTGCCTCCGAACCAGAACCCCCCGTCGAATCCGAACCGACTCAGGGCCATAAAGGAGGGGTTAACAGCTGGCGACCCTGCCAGGATTCGAACCTGGAATCTTCTGATATATTAAGGAGGCAAGGGGCCTCTGCCCCCTCCTAATGAGGTGCTAATCTGAAGTACAATGATGAAGTGCAACGATGAAGTGCTAATCAGAAGAAAGAACATGAATGTAAGAATGAGTATGGTTCAATAATAATGTTTATGCTACATAACATATAAATAATGACTTCTATAGAGTGTTTAGTCCTTAGGGAAATAAATGACGGGAAAATGTGACGTCATAGTTATTGAATTTTTACGTATAGTACAAATCATTGTT
Source organism: Bathynomus jamesi (assembly GCA_023014485.1). Classification (NCBI taxonomy): domain Eukaryota; kingdom Metazoa; phylum Arthropoda; class Malacostraca; order Isopoda; family Cirolanidae; genus Bathynomus; species Bathynomus jamesi. Next base: position 42,076 of record JAJOZX010017130.1, read on the forward strand.
AGGAAGATTTACAAGAACAAATTAGAGACACAGAGTGGGAAACGTAAAGAGAATAAAGTTATTTTATGACGTCATAGTGTATAAGTCGTTATTAGAAAGATGAATTAGAAACAAAGAGTGGGTAGTAATGACTAAGAAGTACAACTACGGGTTCCAATCCTGTTACATGCAATGTGTATGCATAATCTAGGGTCGAGGGTGAGATGCAAGACAATTCATAATTAATTATAATAACTTCTATAACAAATGAAAAATGGATAATGGATACGACTAAACCATAGAAAGGGTAGATCGTAGGGTTGTGACAAGAACAAAAATAGGAAGCTACAAGTAAAATTATTATCCAAACTCGCTTATGTGATTTTTGGTTTCTTATGTAAAAATGGACAATGAATTCATATAATGATGGTGTAGGAATTGTTCATTGTTCACTTTTTACATTACTCTCCCCTTTTAAAATGATATTTATACAATAATTTAATAGGGTACCATTAATACAATACAAATGAGAAAATAACATCCTAACAGGGTACCATTAGTTACAATACAAATTTTATACAGAACGATTTCGCGTGGTCGAGTACAATGCAGAGTATCCAAATTTTTTTTTTTTTTTAAATGACACTTGCTTACAGAATATAAAAAAATCAAAGATTAATACTTTAGTTTAAACAAACATTTAATAGGATTAATACATTAATTTAGACAACCAATTAAGTTAGACAAACAAATATTGTAAAATTTTTAGCAAAATTTTATTTTATTTTTTTTCTGTGGGGAAAATTACATTCACAATGAATAGGTAAAAGGGAAAAATATAAATCGTACAATCTATAAGCTAATTTTTATTGACTAGTGTAGGTAAAAATAGAATTACGTAATGGATGATGTATAGACCTGTGGTCAAATGTGTAGGGATTTGGAAGGTTTTTGAATTAACAAAGTTTAAAAATGATGTATAATAATTTAAGATGGGTTTAGGGTTATATATATATATACATATATATATATATATTTACGTTAAGGAATAGATAAAACAACTTAATAAATGCATGAACGAGAATTTATATATCGTAAGCAAAAATTATTAAGATTATAACGATGATGTTTGCATACGAGTTTTTAATGCCAAAGCGACTGAAGGGACGGAACGTAAATGAATTCGAATATGTGTCAAAAGTAATAAAATTCAATTAGGATTATAGATTTTACATAATTAATTAGTTACACGTATAAGGTAATTTAAAAAAACGAACTTAGAGGACTTACAATTAATTGAAAGTACATCTCACGGTTTTAAAATTGAATTTTGACACACAATTAATTTCGACTACTAAAATTCATAGCCATATACTGTAGTAGTATGTCAATTTGACTATAATTTTCGTTTGATACCTTACAAATGGTACAATAACAATTTAAGGACAGTTACTCACGATTAATTGAAAAAAAAAATAAAAATACAAATTAAAAATATAAATCAATTATGCATTTCAACGAGCTAAATATAATTTTATAATATTCTAAAAAAAATAAAAGTAAATCGAGCCATAAATGAGTTTCGATCAAGAATAAAAAAGTTATTGAAATGAAAGGGAAGCATTTCGAACAATCTTTTCTTTTAATAATTTCAGGTAAATTTTACATTAAAAATTATTTTTATATAAAAAAAAATATTAAAAAGGTTTAATAATTTTTGCAGGTTAAGCAGAAAAATCATACTCTTTCGTTGAATGTTGATAGAATTTTGAATTATTTGATATTTTAGTCTGAAAACTTGTTTGCATATAGACAAATACATGTTTTATTGTGTAGAAGTTTTACTAAAGATTAAATGGCTGAAATTTAGGGTATGTGCGGTCATACGGGTAAATTTCCCGATCGTACAGAGCAGGATAAATTAGGTACATGATCGATTAATTTTTACGCTATTTCTGTCATCATATAATCAAAATAATTATAAAACTCGTTAAAAACTTTTGTAAAAACGGTTTTGGTCGACACTGGGTTCAACTGGGGTTGGGGTGTTAAAATAAAAATAAAATAAAAAAAACAAAGTTTGGAGTACTATATTCGGGGGAATTGAGTGACTAAGCGGGGGATATAAGTCTGAAATTGACAATAAGTTTTTCGTAAGCACTTTGCTTTTTTTTTTTTTTTTTAAAAGATTGCTTGTCGCACTACTTAGAACAAAAACTAAAAAAAGTTGAACAAACGGAGGGACGGCATGTTCATCATATACATTATAATAATTACCAAAATCGTTACAACCTTTGTACAAATAATAAATTACATAACTATATATTTATATACATAACAATGCATGAAAAGGGAAAGACAAATCAGTGAATTTCCGTCTTACAAACAAAGAAAAAAGGTTAAACTAAAGACGCAAATCGGTCAATTCAGGTTGAATTTAATTCTCATTTTAAAAAAAAAAGGTTGAATTAAATTCTCTTGAACAACCAAAAAAAGGTTGAATTCAATTGACTGCATTGAAACGAATGGGTATTTGAAACTAACAGAGACTGACTTAAAACAAAACTCTCTGACTTCAAATAAAACTGTAACTTTGAATAAAATAATCTAACTCTGACTTCGAATCTAACTCTGACTTCGAATCTAACTCTGACTTCGAATCTAACTCTGACTTCGAATCTAACTCTGACTTCAAATCTAACTCTGACTTCGAATATAACTCTGACTTCGAATAAATCTCTCTGACTTGAAATAAATCTCTCTGACTTCAAGTAAAACTCTGACTTGAGCTCTCTCAAGTATTTCTATAAAAATCTCTGGTGCGGTTGGCCGTCTTGGCGCAACCTTCTGACTTGACCTCTTATCAAATATTCTGAAACTATCTGACTTGAACGCTTGTCAAGTATTCTGAACTGTAACTTGAACTCTTATCAAGTATTCTTGAAACTTAACTGTCTAACTTGAACGCTTGTCAAGTGAAGATTAACTGAAAAATGGAAAATGACTGCACTTGATCTTTATCAAGTGGAGACGATTAACCTCTGGGGTTTGGTTGACCCTCTTGGTGCAACCTTCTGACTTGAAAACTGACTTCAAAAAATGACTTCAAAAAATGACTTAAAAAAAAATGACTTCAAAATTGCTTCAAGTATCTCTCTAAATCTATAAACTCTCTGTAAACTCTCTCTCTTAATTTGCAAGTCAATTCAATTCAGTAATTGAAAAAAATTTGCAAACAAAAAATAAAAAAATGTAAACAACATTTCACTCTGGTATTATTATGTTTGGTACATAAAATAAAATTATTCTATACTGAATATAACAGTGAAAATAACTCTCTTGAAAATAACTCTCTTGACAATTAACTCTGTTACAATTAACTCTGTTACAATTAACTCTCTTTGAAATTAACTCTCTGTTAAAATTACTGTTTCAATAAAAACAAATGTATCACTGGTGTCTGAAGTGTTCACTGTGTTTTGTGTTAAATTCTGGCTCCATACTAAATATTAACTGTTAATAATACGGACTTTTCAAATGTTTACAAATTACTTAAAAAAACCAACTCTGTACTTAACAATTTCTTCTATGGGGAAATCCTCAGAGACGTGTCCTGAAGACATCTTGCTGGCTACTTGTTCCTGGATGAAAACTAGGCTTGAAGAACTTGGAGTCGTGACGCACCGGTTCAAGGGTGGATGTTACGAACTAGAAGTCGTGACACGCCGGTCAACTGGTTTTATCCTGAGGCAGGGTAATTTCTATCTTGGCCAAAGAGTGGCCTCTTCTTAAAAATCTTCTTAAAATAATCTTCTCATCCTGATGCAGGGTAATTCTATCTTGGCCAAAGAGTGGCCACTTGTTAAACATCTTCTTGTTAAACATCTTCTTGTTAAACATCTTCTGGTTAAAATCTTCTGGTTAAAATCTTCTGGTTAAAATCTTCTGGCTAAAATCTTCTGGTTAAAATCTTCTGGTTAAAATCTTCTGGTTAAACATCTTCTTAAAATCTGCTAAGATCCTGGTAAAGGGTCTCCAATATGTTAAGATCCTCTTCTTCTTCTTATCCTGGCAAGGGTCTGGGGTGTCTCGTATAGACGAGGCGTTCTAGTTAAGGGGCAAGGGGCCTCTGCCCCCTCCCCCGCAGCGAGGCTGCTGTCCAAAGAAGAGTCTCGTAATGAAGTTCTCTGATGAAGAGGTAAATCTGAAGTACAATGATGAAGTGCAACGATGAAGTGCTAATCAGAAGTACAATGATGAAGTGCTAATCAGAAGTGAAGTAATTTTTTAAGTACAGTATAATATAGTCTAAATGTTTGGGGGAGACAATCGAAGGTTAAGTTTCCCCCCTTTTTAAATACATGATCAGATGTTTTTTGAAAGATTTCAACTAAAAAGAATAAAAAAAATAAAAATAAAAAAGAACAACAGTATCGCTGATTCTACATTCCTGAAAGCGATATAATTTCGTATTAGCACGTAAGCACAATTTTGAGTACATGACTGAGTACGTATTAATTTTGGTTCATTACAATTACGATTACAATTACCAATTAATTCACATTCACTTGTTGTTTAATTACAGTTCTATTAAAGTACATTCTTACATTATAAATTAAATCATTACATTTAATTAGTTTCACTGAAGTACATTACAAGTTATTGTTCATTACAGTTTCATTAAAGTACATTACAAGTTATTGTTAATTTACAGTTAATTACAATTAAACAGTTACTATAACTTTGTCTTGTTTTGACAGTGTTTCATATTAATAGACAATTAAGATGTTAGAAATATAGTACAAAGTACATGGGCACATAACATACATAATATAACATAACACATGATAATGTTATAAATTCGAATCAGAGCGAAAGGAGACTTTTTAACTTTGAGCGTTCGAATTCTGCTGCGATGAGCGGAATTTCGATCACTTAACCTCAGCATTTTTTAGTTCATCTCGGGAGGTCAATATAATTAAAAATAAAAATGAAAAAAATAATACGAGAACGTATTTTTGCGTTTTCGAACGAAGGCATGAAGTTTCGCGTTGACACGAGTAAAAATGAATATTTAATAAAATTTATATTGGATAATGGTCAAGAAGAACATGAATGTAAGAATGAGTATGGTTCAATAATAATGTTTATGCTACATAACATATAAATAATGACTTCTATAGAGTGTTTAGTCCTTAGGGAAATAAATGACGGGAAAATGTGACGTCATAGTTATTGAATTTTTACGTATAGTACAAATCATTGTTAGGAAGATTTACAAGAACAAATTAGAGACAGAGTGGGAAACTTCATCATTGTACTTCTGATTAGCACTTCATCATTGCACTTCATCATTGTACTTCAGATTAGCACCTCATTAGGAGGGGGCAGAGGCCCCTTGCCTCCTTAATATATTTTTAGATTCCGGCCTGAGCCATGGTCGAAAGAGGTCGAACTCTACCCTTGTAAATTCAGAGCAATACCTGTAATTTTTAAGAAGTAAACCACAGTAAAAGAAGTTTTTATCTTTTTCCTTCGAGCCGTGCTCTCTTCAGATTACTTTAAGAAGATAAGAGAAAGGATCAGAGAATTATAAAAAGAGAAGAATTAATAAGCGAGAGAAAAGAATTAGAAAGAATTATAGAAAAGTATAAAGAAGAAACATCCTTTGCTTGCCTCCGAACCAGAACCCCCCGTCGAATCCGAACCGACTCAGGGCCATAAAGGAGGGGTTAACAGCTGGCGACCCTGCCAGGATTCGAACCTGGAATCTTCTGATATATTAAGGAGGCAAGGGCCTCTGCCCCCTCCTAATGAGGTGCTAATCTGAAGTACAATGATGAAGTGCAACGATGAAGTGCTAATCAGAAGAAAGAACATGAATGTAAGAATGAGTATGGTTCAATAATAATGTTTATGCTACATAACATATAAATAATGACTTCTATAGAGTGTTTAGTCCTTAGGGAAATAAATGACGGGAAAATGTGACGTCATAGTTATTGAATTTTTACGTATAGTACAAATCATTGTTAGGAAGATTTACAAGAACAAATTAGAGACACAGAGTGGGAAACGTAAAGAGAATAAAGTTATTTTATGACGTCATAGTGTATAAGTCGTTATTAGAAAGATGAATTAGAAACAAAGAGTGGGTAGTAATGACTAAGAAGTACAACTACGGGTTCCAATCCTGTTACATGCAATGTGTATGCATAATCTAGGGTCGAGGGTGAGATGCAAGACAATTCATAATTAATTATAATAACTTCTATAACAAATGAAAAATGGATAATGGATACGACTAAACCATAGAAAGGGTAGATCGTAGGGTTGTGACAAGAACAAAAATAGGAAGCTACAAGTAAAATTATTATCCAAACTCGCTTATGTGATTTTTGGTTTCTTATGTAAAAATGGACAATGAATTCATATAATGATGGTGTAGGAATTGTTCATTGTTCACTTTTTACATTACTCTCCCCTTTTAAAATGATATTTATACAATAATTTAATAGGGTACCATTAATACAATACAAATGAGAAAATAACATCCTAACAGGGTACCATTAGTTACAATACAAATTTTATACAGAACGATTTCGCGTGGTCGAGTACAATGCAGAGTATCCAAATTTTTTATTTTTTTTTAAATGACACTTGCTTACAGAATATAAAAAAATCAAAGATTAATACTTTAGTTTAAACAAACATTTAATAGGATTAATACATTAATTTAGACAACCAATTAAGTTAGACAATATTGTAAAATTTTTAGCAAAATTTTATTTTATTTTTTTTCTGTGGGGAAAATTACATTCACAATGAATAGGTAAAAGGGAAAAATATAAATCGTACAATCTATAAGCTAATTTTTATTGACTAGTGTAGGTAAAAATAGAATTACGTAATGGATGATGTATAGACCTGTGGTCAAATGTGTAGGGATTTGGAAGGTTTTTGAATTAACAAAGTTTAAAAATGATGTATAATAATTTAAGATGGGTTTAGGGTATATATATATATACATATATATATACATTTACGTTAAGGAATAGATAAAACAACTTAATAAATGCATGAACGAGAATTTATATATCGTAAGCAAAAATTATTAAGATTATAACGATGATGTTTGCATACGAGTTTTTAATGCCAAAGCGACTGAAGGGACGGAACGTAAATGAATTCGAATATGTGTCAAAAGTAATAAAATTCAATTAGGATTATAGATTTTACATAATTAATTAGTACACGTATAAGGTAATTTAAAAAAACGAACTTAGAGGACTTACAATTAATTGAAAGTACATCTCACGGTTTTAAAATTGAATTTTGACACACAATTAATTTCGACTACTAAAATTCATAGCCATATACTGTAGTAGTATGTCAATTTGACTATAATTTTCGTTTGATACCTTACAAATGGTACAATAACAATTTAAGGACAGTTACTCACGATTAATTGAACAAAATAAAAATAAAAATACAAATTAAAAATATAAATCAATTATGCATTTCAACGAGCTAAATATAATTTTATAATATTCTAAAAAAAATAAAAGTAAATCGAGCCATAAATGAGTTTCGATCAAGAATAAAAAAGTTATTGAAATGAAAGGGAAGCATTTCGAACAATCTTTTCTTTTAATAATTTCAGGTAAATTTTACATTAAAAATTATTTTTATATAAAAAAAAATATTAAAAAGGTTTAATAATTTTTGCAGGTTAAGCAGAAAAATCATACTCTTTCGTTGAATGTTGATAGAATTTTGAATTATTTGATATTTTAGTCTGAAAACTTGTTTGCATATAGACAAATACATGTTTTATTGTGTAGAAGTTTTACTAAAGATTAAATGGCTGAAATTTAGGGTATGTGCGGTCATACGGGTAAATTTCCCGATCGTACAGAGCAGGATAAATTAGGTACATGATCGATTAATTTTTACGCTATTTCTGTCATCATATAATCAAAATAATTATAAAACTCGTTAAAAACTTTTGTAAAAACGGTTTTGGTCGACACTGGGTTCAACTGGGGTTGGGGTGTTAAAATAAAAATAAAATAAAAAAAACAAAGTTTGGAGTACTATATTCGGGGGAATTGAGTGACTAAGCGGGGGATATAAGTCTGAAATTGACAATAAGTTTTTCGTAAGCACTTTGCTTTTTTATTTTTTTTTTTAAAAGATTGCTTGTCGCACTACTTAGAACAAAAACTAAAAAAAGTTGAACAAACGGAGGGACGGCATGTTCATCATATACATTATAATAATTACCAAAATCGTTACAACCTTTGTACAAATAATAAATTACATAACTATATATTTATATACATAACAATGCATGAAAAGGGAAAGACAAATCAGTGAATTTCCGTCTTACAAACAAAGAAAAAAGGTTAAACTAAAGACGCAAATCGGTCAATTCAGGTTGAATTTAATTCTCATTTTAAAAAAAAAAGGTTGAATTAAATTCTCTTGAACAACCAAAAAAAGGTTGAATTCAATTGACTGCATTGAAACGAATGGGTATTTGAAACTAACAGAGACTGACTTAAAACAAAACTCTCTGACTTCAAATAAAACTGTAACTTTGAATAAAACTCTGACTTCGAATCTAACTCTGACTTCGAATCTAACTCTGACTTCGAATCTAACTCTGACTTCGAATCTAACTCTGACTTCAAATCTAACTCTGACTTCGAATATAACTCTGACTTCGAATAAATCTCTCTGACTTGAAATAAATCTCTCTGACTTCAAGTAAAACTCTGACTTGAGCTCTCTCAAGTATTTCTATAAAAATCTCTGGTGCGGTTGGCCGTCTTGGCGCAACCTTCTGACTTGACCTCTTATCAAATATTCTGAAACTATCTGACTTGAACGCTTGTCAAGTATTCTGAACTGTAACTTGAAACTCTTATCAAGTATTCTTGAAACTAACTGTCTAACTTGAACGCTTGTCAAGTGAAGATTAACTGAAAAATGGAAAATGACTTGCACTTGATCTTTATCAAGTGGAGACGATTAACCTCTGGGGTTTGGTTGACCCTCTTGGTGCAACCTTCTGACTTGAAAACTGACTTCAAAAAATGACTTCAAAAAATGACTTAAAAAAAAATGACTTCAAAATTGCTTCAAGTATCTCTCTAAATCTATAAACTCTCTGTAAACTCTCTCTCTTAATTTGCAAGTCAATTCAATTCAGTAATTGAAAAAAATTTGCAAACAAAAAATTAAAAAAATGTAAACAACATTTCACTCTGGTATTATTATGTTTGGTACAAAAAAAATTATTCTATACTGAATATAACAGTGAAATAACTCTCTTGAAAATAACTCTCTTGACAATTAACTCTGTTACAATTAACTCTGTTACAATTAACTCTCTTTGAAATTAACTCTCTGTTAAAATTACTGTTTCAATAAAAACAAATGTATCACTGGTGTCTGAAGTGTTCACTGTGTTTGTGTTAAATTCTGGCTCCATACTAAATATTAACTGTTAATAATACGGACTTTTCAAATGTTTACAAATTACTTAAAAAAACCAACTCTGTACTTAACAATTTCTTCTATGGGGAAATCCTCAGAGACGTGTCCTGAAGACATCTTGCTGGCTACTTGTTCCTAGATGAAAACTAGGCTTGAAGAACTTGGAGTCGTGACGCACCGGTTCAAGGGTGGATGTTACGAACTAGAAGTCGTGACACGCCGGTCAACTGGTTTTATCCTGAGGCAGGGTAATTTCTATCTTGGCCAAAGAGTGGCCTCTTCTTAAAAATCTTCTTAAAATAATCTTCTCATCCTGATGCAGGGTAATTCCTATCTTGGCCAAAGAGTGGCCACTTGTTAAACATCTTCTTGTTAAACATCTTCTTGTTAAACATCTTCTGGTTAAAATCTTCTGGTTAAAATCTTCTGGTTAAAATCTTCTGGCTAAAATCTTCTGGTTAAAATCTTCTGGTTAAAATCTTCTGGTTAAACATCTTCTTAAAATCTGCTAAGATCCTGGTAAAGGGTCTCCAATATGTTAAGATCCTCTTCTTCTTCTTATCCTGGCAAGGGTCTGGGGTGTCTCGTATAGACGAGGCGTTCTAGTTAAGGGGCAAGGGGCCTCTGCCCCCTCCCCCGCAGCGAGGCTGCTGTCCAAAGAAGAGTCTCGTAATGAAGTTCTCTGATGAAGAGGTAAATCTGAAGTACAATGATGAAGTGCAACGATGAAGTGCTAATCAGAAGTACAATGATGAAGTGCTAATCAGAAGTGAAGTAATTTTTTAAGTACAGTATAATATAGTCTAAATGTTTGGGGGAGACAATCGAAGGTTAAGTTTCCCCCCTTTTTAAATACATGATCAGATGTTTTTTTGAAAGATTTCAACTAAAAAGAATAAAAAAAATAAAAATAAAAAAGAACAACAGTATCGCTGATTCTACATTCCTGAAAGCGATATAATTTCGTATTAGCACGTAAGCACAATTTTGAGTACATGACTGAGTACGTATTAATTTTGGTTCATTACAATTACGATTACAATTACCAATTAATTCACATTCACTTGTTGTTTAATTACAGTTCTATTAAAGTACATTCTTACATTATAAATTAAATCATTACATTTAATTAGTTTCACTGAAGTACATTACAAGTTATTGTTCATTACAGTTTCATTAAAGTACATTACAAGTTATTGTTAATTTACAGTTAATTACAATTAAACAGTTACTATAACTTTGTCTTGTTTTGACAGTGTTTCATATTAATAGACAATTAAGATGTTAGAAATATAGTACAAAGTACATGGGCACATAACATACATAATATAACATAACACATGATAATGTTATAAATTAAATTCGAATCAGAGCGAAAGGAGACTTTTTAACTTTGAGCGTTCGAATTCTGCTGCGATGAGCGGAATTTCGATCACTTAACCTCAGCATTTTTTAGTTCATCTCGGGAGGTCAATATAATTAAAAATAAAAATGAAAAAAATAATACGAGAACGTATTTTTGCGTTTTCGAACGAAGGCATGAAGTTTCGCGTTGACACGAGTAAAAATGAATATTTAATAAAATTTATATTGGATAATGGTCAAGCAAGAACATGAATGTAAGAATGAGTATGGTTCAATAATAATGTTTATGCTACATAACATATAAATAATGACTTCTATAGAGTGTTTAGTCCTTAGGGAAATAAATGACGGGAAAATGTGACGTCATAGTTATTGAATTTTTACGTATAGTACAAATCATTGTTAGGAAGATTTACAAGAACAAATTAGAGACAGAGTGGGAAACTTCATCATTGTACTTCTGATTAGCACTTCATCATTGCACTTCATCATTGTACTTCAGATTAGCACCTCATTAGGAGGGGGCAGAGGCCCCTTGCCTCCTTAATATATTTTTAGATTCCGGCCTGAGCCATGGTCGAAAGAGGTCGAACCTCTACCCTTGTAAATTCAGAGCAATACCTGTAATTTTTAAGAAGTAAACCACAGTAAAAGAAGTTTTTATCTTTTTCCTTCGAGCCGTGCTCTCTTCAGATTACTTTAAGAAGATAAGAGAAAGGATCAGAGAATTATAAAAAGAGAAGAATTAATAAGCGAGAGAAAAGAATTAGAAAGAATTATAGAAAAGTATAAAGAAGAAACATCCTTTGCTTGCCTCCGAACCAGAACCCCCCGTCGAATCCGAACCGACTCAGGGCCATAAAGGAGGGGTTAACAGCTGGCGACCCTGCCAGGATTCGAACCTGGAATCTTCTGATATATTAAGGAGGCAAGGGCCTCTGCCCCCTCCTAATGAGGTGCTAATCTGAAGTACAATGATGAAGTGCAACGATGAAGTGCTAATCAGAAGAAAGAACATGAATGTAAGAATGAGTATGGTTCAATAATAATGTTTATGCTACATAACATATAAATAATGACTTCTATAGAGTGTTTAGTCCTTAGGGAAATAAATGACGGGAAAATGTGACGTCATAGTTATTGAATTTTTACGTATAGTACAAATCATTGTTAGGAAGATTTACAAGAACAAATTAGAGACACAGAGTGGGAAACGTAAAGAGAATAAAGTTATTTTATGACGTCATAGTGTATAAGTCGTTATTAGAAAGATGAATTAGAAACAAAGAGTGGGTAGTAATGACTAAGAAGTACAACTACGGGTTCCAATCCTGTTACATGCAATGTGTATGCATAATCTAGGGTCGAGGGTGAGATGCAAGACAATTCATAATTAATTATAATAACTTCTATAACAAATGAAAAATGGATAATGGATACGACTAAACCATAGAAAGGGTAGATCGTAGGGTTGTGACAAGAACAAAAATAGGAAGCTACAAGTAAAATTATTATCCAAACTCGCTTATGTGATTTTTGGTTTCTTATGTAAAAATGGACAATGAATTCATATAATGATGGTGTAGGAATTGTTCATTGTTCACTTTTTACATTACTCTCCCCTTTTAAAATGATATTTATACAATAATTTAATAGGGTACCATTAATACAATACAAATGAGAAAATAACATCCTAACAGGGTACCATTAGTTACAATACAAATTTTATACAGAACGATTTCGCGTGGTCGAGTACAATGCAGAGTATCCAAATTTTTTATTTTTTTTTAAATGACACTTGCTTACAGAATAAAAAAATCAAAGATTAATACTTTAGTTTAAACAAACATTTAATAGGATTAATACATTAATTTAGACAACCAATTAAGTTAGACAATATTGTAAAATTTTTAGCAAAATTTTATTTTATTTTTTTTCTGTGGGGAAAATTACATTCACAATGAATAGGTAAAAGGGAAAAATATAAATCGTACAATCTATAAGCTAATTTTTATTGACTAGTGTAGGTAAAAATAGAATTACGTAATGGATGATGTATAGACCTGTGGTCAAATGTGTAGGGATTTGGAAGGTTTTTGAATTAACAAAGTTTAAAAATGATGTATAATAATTTAAGATGGGTTTAGGGTTATATATATATATATATATATATACATTTACGTTAAGGAATAGATAAAACAACTTAATAAATGCATGAACGAGAATTTATATATCGTAAGCAAAAATTATTAAGATTATAACGATGATGTTTGCATACGAGTTTTTAATGCCAAAGCGACTGAAGGGACGGAACGTAAATGAATTCGAATATGTGTCAAAAGTAATAAAATTCAATTAGGATTATAGATTTTACATAATTAATTAGTTACACGTATAAGGTAATTTAAAAAAACGAACTTAGAGGACTTACAATTAATTGAAAGTACATCTCACGGTTTTAAAATTGAATTTTGACACACAATTAATTTCGACTACTAAAATTCATAGCCATATACTGTAGTAGTATGTCAATTTGACTATAATTTTCGTTTGATACCTTACAAATGGTACAATAACAATTTAAGGACAGTTACTCACGATTAATTGAACAAAATAAAAATAAAAATACAAATTAAAAATATAAATCAATTATGCATTTCAACGAGCTAAATATAATTTTATAATATTCTAAAAAAAATAAAAGTAAATCGAGCCATAAATGAGTTTCGATCAAGAATAAAAAAGTTATTGAAATGAAAGGGAAGCATTTCGAACAATCTTTTCTTTTAATAATTTCAGGTAAATTTTACATTAAAAATTATTTTTATATAAAAAAAAATATTAAAAAGGTTTAATAATTTTTGCAGGTTAAGCAGAAAAATCATACTCTTTCGTTGAATGTTGATAGAATTTTGAATTATTTGATATTTTAGTCTGAAAACTTGTTTGCATATAGACAAATACATGTTTTATTGTGTAGAAGTTTTACTAAAGATTAAATGGCTGAAATTTAGGGTATGTGCGGTCATACGGGTAAATTTCCCGATCGTACAGAGCAGGATAAATTAGGTACATGATCGATTAATTTTTACGCTATTTCTGTCATCATATAATCAAAATAATTATAAAACTCGTTAAAAACTTTTGTAAAAACGGTTTTGGTCGACACTGGGTTCAACTGGGGTTGGGGTGTTAAAATAAAAATAAAATAAAAAAAACAAAGTTTGGAGTACTATATTCGGGGGAATTGAGTGACTAAGCGGGGGATATAAGTCTGAAATTGACAATAAGTTTTTCGTAAGCACTTTGCTTTTTTATTTTTTTTTTTAAAAGATTGCTTGTCGCACTACTTAGAACAAAAACTAAAAAAAGTTGAACAAACGGAGGGACGGCATGTTCATCATATACATTATAATAATTACCAAAATCGTTACAACCTTTGTACAAATAATAAATTACATAATATTTATATACATAACAATGCATGAAAAGGGAAAGACAAATCAGTGAATTTCCGTCTTACAAACAAAGAAAAAAGGTTAAACTAAAGACGCAAATCGGTCAATTCAGGTTGAATTTAATTCTCATTTTAAAAAAAAAGGTTGAATTAAATTCTCTTGAACAACCAAAAAAAGGTTGAATTCAATTGACTGCATTGAAACGAATGGGTATTTGAAACTAACAGAGACTGACTTAAAACAAAACTCTCTGACTTCAAATAAAACTGTAACTTTGAATAAAACTCTGACTTCGAATCTAACTCTGACTTCGAATCTAACTCTGACTTCGAATCTAACTCTGACTTCGAATCTAACTCTGACTTCGAATCTAACTCTGACTTCAAATCTAACTCTGACTTCGAATATAACTCTGACTTCGAATAAATCTCTCTGACTTGAAATAAATCTCTCTGACTTCAAGTAAAACTCTGACTTGAGCTCTCTCAAGTATTTCTATAAAAATCTCTGGTGCGGTTGGCCGTCTTGGCGCAACCTTCTGACTTGACCTCTTATCAATATTCTGAAACTATCTGACTTGAACGCTTGTCAAGTATTCTGAACTGTAACTTGAACTCTTATCAAGTATTCTTGAAACTTAACTGTCTAACTTGAACGCTTGTCAAGTGAAGATTAACTGAAAAATGGAAAATGACTGCACTTGATCTTTATCAAGTGGAGACGATTAACCTCTGGGGTTTGGTTGACCCTCTTGGTGCAACCTTCTGACTTGAAAACTGACTTCAAAAAATGACTTCAAAAAATGACTTAAAAAAAAATGACTTCAAAATTGCTTCAAGTATCTCTCTAAATCTATAAACTCTCTGTAAACTCTCTCTCTTAATTTGCAAGTCAATTCAATTCAGTAATTGAAAAAAATTTGCAAACAAAAAATTAAAAAAATGTAAACAACATTTCACTCTGGTATTATTATGTTTGGTACATAAAATAAAATTATTCTATACTGAATATAACAGTGAAAATAACTCTCTTGAAAATAACTCTCTTGACAATTAACTCTGTTACAATTAACTCTGTTACAATTAACTCTCTTTGAAATTAACTCTCTGTTAAAATTACTGTTTCAATAAAAACAAATGTATCACTGGTGTCTGAAGTGTTCACTGTGTTTTGTGTTAAATTCTGGCTCCATACTAAATATTAACTGTTAATAATACGGACTTTTCAAATGTTTACAAATTACTTAAAAAAACCAACTCTGTACTTAACAATTTCTTCTATGGGGAAATCCTCAGAGACGTGTCCTGAAGACATCTTGCTGGCTACTTGTTCCTGGATGAAAACTAGGCTTGAAGAACTTGGAGTCGTGACGCACCGGTTCAAGGGTGGATGTTACGAACTAGAAGTCGTGACACGCCGGTCAACTGGTTTTATCCTGAGGCAGGGTAATTTCTATCTTGGCCAAAGAGTGGCCTCTTCTTAAAAATCTTCTTAAAATAATCTTCTCATCCTGATGCAGGGTAATTCTATCTTGGCCAAAGAGTGGCCACTTGTTAAACATCTTCTTGTTAAACATCTTCTTGTTAAACATCTTCTGGTTAAAATCTTCTGGTTAAAATCTTCTGGTTAAAATCTTCTGGCTAAAATCTTCTGGTTAAAATCTTCTGGTTAAAATCTTCTGGTTAAACATCTTCTTAAAATCTGCTAAGATCCTGGTAAAGGGTCTCCAATATGTTAAGATCCTCTTCTTCTTCTTATCCTGGCAAGGGTCTGGGGTGTCTCGTATAGACGAGGCGTTCTAGTTAAGGGGCAAGGGGCCTCTGCCCCCTCCCCCGCAGCGAGGCTGCTGTCCAAAGAAGAGTCTCGTAATGAAGTTCTCTGATGAAGAGGTAAATCTGAAGTACAATGATGAAGTGCAACGATGAAGTGCTAATCAGAAGTACAATGATGAAGTGCTAATCAGAAGTGAAGTAATTTTTAAGTACAGTATAATATAGTCTAAATGTTTGGGGGAGACAATCGAAGGTTAAGTTTCCCCCCTTTTTAAATACATGATCAGATGTTTTTTTGAAAGATTTCAACTAAAAAGAATAAAAAAAATAAAAATAAAAAAGAACAACAGTATCGCTGATTCTACATTCCTGAAAGCGATATAATTTCGTATTAGCACGTAAGCACAATTTTGAGTACATGACTGAGTACGTATTAATTTTGGTTCATTACAATTACGATTACAATTACCAATTAATTCACATTCACTTGTTGTTTAATTACAGTTCTATTAAAGTACATTCTTACATTATAAATTAAATCATTACATTTAATTAGTTTCACTGAAGTACATTACAAGTTATTGTTCATTACAGTTTCATTAAAGTACATTACAAGTTATTGTTAATTTACAGTTAATTACAATTAAACAGTTACTATAACTTTGTCTTGTTTTGACAGTGTTTCATATTAATAGACAATTAAGATGTTAGAAATATAGTACAAAGTACATGGGCACATAACATACATAATATAACATAACACATGATAATGTTATAAATTCGAATCAGAGCGAAAGGAGACTTTTTAACTTTGAGCGTTCGAATTCTGCTGCGATGAGCGGAATTTCGATCACTTAACCTCAGCATTTTTTAGTTCATCTCGGGAGGTCAATATAATTAAAAATAAAAATGAAAAAAATAATACGAGAACGTATTTTTGCGTTTTCGAACGAAGGCATGAAGTTTCGCGTTGACACGAGTAAAAATGAATATTTAATAAAATTTATATTGGATAATGGTCAAGCAAGAACATGAATGTAAGAATGAGTATGGTTCAATAATAATGTTTATGCTACATAACATATAAATAATGACTTCTATAGAGTGTTTAGTCCTTAGGGAAATAAATGACGGGAAAATGTGACGTCATAGTTATTGAATTTTTACGTATAGTACAAATCATTGTTAGGAAGATTTACAAGAACAAATTAGAGACAGAGTGGGAAACTTCATCATTGTACTTCTGATTAGCACTTCATCATTGCACTTCATCATTGTACTTCAGATTAGCACCTCATTAGGAGGGGGCAGAGGCCCCTTGCCTCCTTAATATATTTTTAGATTCCGGCCTGAGCCATGGTCGAAAGAGGTCGAACTCTACCCTTGTAAATTCAGAGCAATACCTGTAATTTTTAAGAAGTAAACCACAGTAAAAGAAGTTTTTATCTTTTTCCTTCGAGCCGTGCTCTCTTCAGATTACTTTAAGAAGATAAGAGAAAGGATCAGAGAATTATAAAAAGAGAAGAATTAATAAGCGAGAGAAAAGAATTAGAAAGAATTATAGAAAAGTATAAAGAAGAAACATCCTTTGCTTGCCTCCGAACCAGAACCCCCCGTCGAATCCGAACCGACTCAGGGCCATAAAGGAGGGGTTAACAGCTGGCGACCCTGCCAGGATTCGAACCTGGAATCTTCTGATATATTAAGGAGGCAAGGGCCTCTGCCCCTCCTAATGAGGTGCTAATCTGAAGTACAATGATGAAGTGCAACGATGAAGTGCTAATCAGAAGAAAGAACATGAATGTAAGAATGAGTATGGTTCAATAATAATGTTTATGCTACATAACATATAAATAATGACTTCTATAGAGTGTTTAGTCCTTAGGGAAATAAATGACGGGAAAATGTGACGTCATAGTTATTGAATTTTTACGTATAGTACAAATCATTGTTAGGAAGATTTACAAGAACAAATTAGAGACACAGAGTGGGAAACGTAAAGAGAATAAAGTTATTTTATGACGTCATAGTGTATAAGTCGTTATTAGAAAGATGAATTAGAAACAAAGAGTGGGTAGTAATGACTAAGAAGTACAACTACGGGTTCCAATCCTGTTACATGCAATGTGTATGCATAATCTAGGGTCGAGGGTGAGATGCAAGACAATTCATAATTAATTATAATAACTTCTATAACAAATGAAAAATGGATAATGGATACGACTAAACCATAGAAAGGGTAGATCGTAGGGTTGTGACAAGAACAAAAATAGGAAGCTACAAGTAAAATTATTATCCAAACTCGCTTATGTGATTTTTGGTTTCTTATGTAAAAATGGACAATGAATTCATATAATGATGGTGTAGGAATTGTTCATTGTTCACTTTTTACATTACTCTCCCCTTTTAAAATGATATTTATACAATAATTTAATAGGGTACCATTAATACAATACAAATGAGAAAATAACATCCTAACAGGGTACCATTAGTTACAATACAAATTTTATACAGAACGATTTCGCGTGGTCGAGTACAATGCAGAGTATCCAAATTTTTTATTTTTTTTTAAATGACACTTGCTTACAGAATATAAAAAAATCAAAGATTAATACTTTAGTTTAAACAAACATTTAATAGGATTAATACATTAATTTAGACAACCAATTAAGTTAGACAAACAATGATATTGTAAAATTTTTAGCAAAATTTTATTTTATTTTTTTTCTGTGGGGAAAATTACATTCACAATGAATAGGTAAAAGGGAAAAATATAAATCGTACAATCTATAAGCTAATTTTTATTGACTAGTGTAGGTAAAAATAGAATTACGTAATGGATGATGTATAGACCTGTGGTCAAATGTGTAGGGATTTGGAAGGTTTTTGAATTAACAAAGTTTAAAAATGATGTATAATAATTTAAGATGGGTTTAGGGTTATATATATATACATATATATATACATTTACGTTAAGGAATAGATAAAACAACTTAATAAATGCATGAACGAGAATTTATATATCGTAAGCAAAAATTATTAAGATTATAACGATGATGTTTGCATACGAGTTTTTAATGCCAAAGCGACTGAAGGGACGGAACGTAAATGAATTCGAATATGTGTCAAAAGTAATAAAATTCAATTAGGATTATAGATTTTACATAATTAATTAGTTACACGTATAAGGTAATTTAAAAAAACGAACTTAGAGGACTTACAATTAATTGAAAGTACATCTCACGGTTTTAAAATTGAATTTTGACACACAATTAATTTCGACTACTAAAATTCATAGCCATATACTGTAGTAGTATGTCAATTTGACTATAATTTTCGTTTGATACCTTACAAATGGTACAATAACAATTTAAGGACAGTTACTCACGATTAATTGAACAAAATAAAAATAAAAATACAAATTAAAAATATAAATCAATTATGCATTTCAACGAGCTAAATATAATTTTATAATATTCTAAAAAAAATAAAAGTAAATCGAGCCATAAATGAGTTTCGATCAAGAATAAAAAAGTTATTGAAATGAAAGGGAAGCATTTCGAACAATCTTTTCTTTTAATAATTTCAGGTAAATTTTACATTAAAATTATTTTTATAAAAAAAAAATATTAAAAAGGTTTAATAATTTTTGCAGGTTAAGCAGAAAAATCATACTCTTTCGTTGAATGTTGATAGAATTTTGAATTATTTGATATTTTAGTCTGAAAACTTGTTTGCATATAGACAAATACATGTTTTATTGTGTAGAAGTTTTACTAAAGATTAAATGGCTGAAATTTAGGGTATGTGCGGTCATACGGGTAAATTTCCCGATCGTACAGAGCAGGATAAATTAGGTACATGATCGATTAATTTTTACGCTATTTCTGTCATCATATAATCAAAATAATTATAAAACTCGTTAAAAACTTTTGTAAAAACGGTTTTGGTCGACACTGGGTTCAACTGGGGTTGGGGTGTTAAAATAAAAATAAAATAAAAAAAACAAAGTTTGGAGTACTATATTCGGGGGAATTGAGTGACTAAGCGGGGGATATAAGTCTGAAATTGACAATAAGTTTTTCGTAAGCACTTTGCTTTTTTATTTTTTTTTTTAAAAGATTGCTTGTCGCACTACTTAGAACAAAAACTAAAAAAAGTTGAACAAACGGAGGGACGGCATGTTCATCATATACATTATAATAATTACCAAAATCGTTACAACCTTTGTACAAATAATAAATTACATAACTATATATTATATACATAACAATGCATGAAAAGGGAAAGACAAATCAGTGAATTTCCGTCTTACAAACAAAGAAAAAAGGTTAAACTAAAGACGCAAATCGGTCAATTCAGGTTGAATTTAATTCTCATTTTAAAAAAAAAGGTTGAATTAAATTCTCTTGAACAACCAAAAAAAGGTTGAATTCAATTGACTGCATTGAAACGAATGGGTATTTGAAACTAACAGAGACTGACTTAAAACAAAACTCTCTGACTTCAAATAAAACTGTAACTTTGAATAAAACTCTGACTTCGAATCTAACTCTGACTTCGAATCTAACTCTGACTTCGAATCTAACTCTGACTTCGAATCTAACTCTGACTTCAAATCTAACTCTGACTTCGAATATAACTCTGACTTCGAATAAATCTCTCTGACTTGAAATAAATCTCTCTGACTTCAAGTAAAACTCTGACTTGAGCTCTCTCAAGTATTTCTATAAAAATCTCTGGTGCGGTTGGCCGTCTTGGCGCAACCTTCTGACTTGACCTCTTATCAAATATTCTGAAACTATCTGACTTGAACGCTTGTCAAGTATTCTGAACTGTAACTTGAACTTATCAAGTATTCTTGAAACTTAACTGTCTAACTTGAACGCTTGTCAAGTGAAGATTAACTGAAAAATGGAAAATGACTGCACTTGATCTTTATCAAGTGGAGACGATTAACCTCTGGGGTTTGGTTGACCCTCTTGGTGCAACCTTCTGACTTGAAAACTGACTTCAAAAAATGACTTCAAAAAAATGACTTAAAAAAAAATGACTTCAAAATTGCTTCAAGTATCTCTCTAAATCTATAAACTCTCTGTAAACTCTCTCTCTTAATTGCAAGTCAATTCAATTCAGTAATTGAAAAAAATTTGCAAACAAAAAATAAAAAAAATGTAAACAACATTTCACTCTGGTATTATTATGTTTGGTACATAAAATAAAATTATTCTATACTGAATATAACAGTGAAAATAACTCTCTTGAAAATAACTCTCTTGACAATTAACTCTGTTACAATTACTCTGTTACATAACTCTCTTTGAAATTAACTCTCTGTAAAATTACTGTTTCAATAAAAAACAAATGTATCACTGGTGTCTGAAGTGTTCACTGTGTTTTGTGTTAAATTCTGGCTCCATACTAAATATTAACTGTTAATAATACGGACTTTTCAAATGTTACAAATTACTTAAAAAAACCAACTCTGTACTTAACAATTTCTTCTATGGGGAAATCCTCAGAGACGTGTCCTGAAGACATCTTGCTGGCTACTTGTTCCTGGATGAAAACTAGGCTTGAAGAACTTGGAGTCGTGACGCACCGGTTCAAGGGTGGATGATTACGAACTAGAAGTCGTGACACGCCGGCAACTGGTTTTTATCCTGAGGCAGGGTAATTTCTATCTTGGCCAAAGAGTGGCCTCTTCTTAAAAATCTTCTTAAAATAATCTTCTCATCCTGATGCAGGTAATTCCTATCTTGGCCAAAGAGTGGCCACTTGTTAAACATCTTCTTGTTAAACATCTTCTTGTTAAACATCTTCTGGTTAAAATCTTCTGGTTAAAATCTTCTGGTTAAAATCTTCTGGCTAAAATCTTCTGGTTAAATCTTCTGGTTAAAATCTTCTGGTTAAACATCTTTAAAATCTGCTAAGATCCTGGTAAAGGGTCTCCAATATGTTAAGATCTCTTTCTTCTTATCCTGGCAAGGGTCTGGGGTGTCTCGTATAGACGAGGCGTCTAGTTAAGGGGCAAGGGGCCTCTGCCCCCTCCCCGCAGCGAGGCTGCTGTCCAAAGAAGAGTCTCGTAATGAAGTTCTCTGATGAAGAGGTAAATCTGAAGTACAATGATGAAGTGCAACGATGAAGTGCTAATCAGAAGTACAATGATGAAGTGCTAATCAGAAGTTGAAGTAATTTTTAAGTACAGTATAATATAGTCTAAATGTTTGGGGGAGACAATCGAAGGTTAAGTTTCCCCCCTTTTTAAATACATGATCAGATGTTTTTTGAAAGATTCAACTAAAAAGAATAAAAAAATAAAAATAAAAAAGAACAACAGTATCGCTGATTCTACATTCCTGAAAGCGATATAATTTCGTATTAGCACGTAGCACAATTTTGAGTACATGACTGAGTACGTATTAATTTTGGTTCATTACAATTACGATTACAATTACCAATTAATTCACATTCACTTGTTGTTTAATTACAGTTCTATTAAAGTACATTCTTACATTATAAATTAAATCATTACATTTAATTAGTTTCACTGAAGTACATACAATTATTGTTCATTACAGTTTCATTAAAGACATTACAAGTTATTGTATTTACAGATTACAATTAAACAGTTACTATAACTTGTCTTGTTTTGACAGTGTTTCATATTAATAGACAATTAAGATGTTAGAAATATAGTACAAAGTACATGGGCACATAACATACATAATATAACATAACACATGATAATGTTATAAATTCGAATCAGAGCGAAAGGAGACTTTTTAACTTTGAGCGTTCGAATCTGCGCGATGAGCGGAATTTCGATCACTTAACCTCAGCATTTTTTAGTTCATCTCGGGAGGTCAATATAATTAAAAATAAAAATGAAAAAAAATACGAGAACGTATTTTTGCGTTTCGAACGAAGGCATGAAGTTTCGCGTTGACACGAGTAAAAATGAATATTTAATAAAATTTATATTGGATAATGGTCAAGAACAGATACATGAATGTAAGAATGAGTATGGTTCAATAATAATGTTTATGCTACATAACATATAAATAATGACTTCTATAGAGTGTTTAGTCCTTAGGGAAATAAATGACGGGAAAATGTGACGTCATAGTTATTGAATTTTACGTATAGTACAATCATTGTTAGGAAGATTTACAAGAACAAATTAGAGACAGAGTGGGAAACTTCATCATTGTACTTCTGATTAGCACTTCATCATTGCACTTCATCATTGTACTTCAGATTAGCACCTCATTAGGAGGGGGCAGAGGCCACTTGCCTCCTTAATATATTTTAATTTCCGGCCTGAGCCATGGTCGAAAGAGGTCGAACCTCTACCCTTGTAAATTCAGAGCATACTGTAATTTTTAAGAAGTAAACCACAGTAAAAGAAGTTTTATCTTTTTCCTTCGAGCCGTGCTCTCTTCAGATTACTTTAGAAGATAAGAGAAAGGATCAGAGAATTATAAAAGAGAAGAATTAATAAGCGAGAGAAAAGAATTAGAAAGAATTATAGAAAAGTATAAAGAAGAAACATCCTTTGCTTGCTCCGAACCAGAACCCCCCGTCGAATCCGAAACCGACTCAGGGCCATAAAGGAGGGGTTTACAGCTGGCGACCCTGCCAGGATTCGAACCTGGAATCTTCTGATAATATTAAGGAGCAAGGCCTCTGCCCCCTCCTAATGAGGTGCTAATCTGAAGTACAATGATGAAGTGCAACGATGAAGTGCTAATCAGAAGAAAGAACATGAATGTAAGAATGAGTATGGTTCAATAATAATGTTATGCTACATAACATATAAATAATGACTTCTATAGAGAGTTTAGTCCTTAGGGAAATAAATGACGGGAAAATGTGACGTCATAGTTATTGAATTTTTACGTATAGTACAAATCATTGTTAGGAAGATTACAAGGAACAAATTAGAGACACAGAGTGGGAAACGTAAAG